>LDKF01004633.1:0-12208 GCA_001026735.1 Rotylenchulus reniformis | reverse complement strand
TCCCACTCATAAGTTTTCGTTCGAGTAAAGGTGTTGAACAAGAACCAATACGACCCGTTCTCGCCGCCAATTGTGTTCCAGGGCAGTGCCGTCGTGGTCCGATTCGGAATTTATATCGAGGTATTTGTGATAGTTGGAGCTGTGGTCGAAAATGCAATTTTGCAGAGTATGTCCAACTTCCAAACTTCCACCATGGTACATATTGGTCAAATCTGAATACGAACTTACTCCATTTTCATCTTTGCAAGGACTATGACATGGAGATCTACCTGATAATGGGGTGGCGTGACCCACGCCTGGTGAACAACTTCAAGCAACCAGTGTTGGTGAAGGAGGAGGACATTCTGGAGAAGATCTGGCGTCCCGACCCGTTCTTTGATGCCAAGGAGGCGGAGTTCCACGAGGTGACCTTCCTGAACTTCCTGATGCGCATCTACAACGACGGACTGATTCTGTTCGAGACCCGGATAAAGCTGAAGCCAGCATGCAATTTGGTCAGAGATAAGTGAGGAAAAGGGAAAGATAACAACTGACTGATTGCAGGTCTTATGCAAGTACCCACACGACAAGCAGACATGCGAGTTGCAGATCAAGTCATGTGAGTACGGTATCTACGAAGAGGGGGGGGGGATCTGTGACTCGAGTGGGTGATCATTGATCAGGGAAGAGTTGAAGATCTATAAATTTGAAGAATCTAATAGATAAGGAGGTCATCGATAGATATCTCTAATTATTTAATTAGGGGGATTTTAGCCCCTCGATGACTGTGATCAGAGACTGATCATTATTATGAGAGAGGGATGTGTTCGGGATGGGTGTTGTATGATCGAGATTTTTCATCGGGAAATTTTGATCGCTCTTCCAGTTGCCTACCCCACGGAGACAGTGCGCTTTGAGTGGTTCACCAATCGGTCGGATGCCATCGACAAGAATCCGGATGTCCGCCTTCCCGAGCTGTACATTGACCAATACGAACCCATCAAAGTCAGTCTACACATGCTGATCTCTCTCTGATCAATCCTCCGCCTTTTTGTTCAGTGTAATCGATCTCGAAAGAGTGGCGAATTCGCCTGTTTGCGTGCCGTTTTTCGGCTCAAACGCGATGTCGGCTTCCATATTGCCCAAACTTACATCCCAACTTCGCTTGCCTTGATGTTTTCATGGGTCAGCTTAACAAATAAATATCTTTTTGATCTCAATCGATCACCTTGGCCAATGAAACACATTTCAATTCTGTATTTAGGTGGGCGTTTGGCTTCCCGAAGAATTCATGGAAGGCCGGATCGGAGTGGCGATTACGGTCAGTTATGTCTATGAATTGATAAAAGTTTGGAGTTGGATTATTCATCGGGATAGCCATTTGGTCAATATAAGAAAAAGGGTTGGATTTTGGGAAATAATTAAGGAATCAAAACTTTGGAAAGTTCTGAGAAAGCACAGGGGGTTGATAGGTTGGATTTGGATCAGCCTTGCCCCTCTGCTGATCAGGTGCTGTTGACGCTGTCCACGGAATCCGCGGGTGCCCGGGAGCATCTGCCCAGTGTGTCCTACCTGAAGGCCATCGACCTTTGGTTCGGCTACATCACCGGCTTCGTGTTCTTCACTTTGCTCCAAACTCTGTTCGTGATTGGCTTCGACAAACGCGCAAATCAGTTGAGGAAGTGGGCGACCAAGAAACGCATTGGAAAGTCCGAATTGACGCAGGAGGCCCGGGACGCGATGGCGGACAGGGCAGCCCGATACCACAAGTTGGGGCGGTACCTGGACAATTGGTGGGTTCAATCAGTCACAATTGGTGACTTTTTCAATAATAACTGATCTGATCGATTTATGTTCCAAATCCAACTTATTAATTGCATTTGCAATTTAATTGTTTTGCAGTTGTCGTGTGTTCTATCCGCTCAGCTTCTCACTGTTCCTGATCTTCTACTATTTTGTGTTCACGGAAGGCCAACAGGACGATTGCATTGCGGACAGATAGATAATCAGCAGACACTGATCATTAATGTGATTTTATTGATTTTGGCATGATCAAGTTCACTTTGATCACAAATGGACAAAATGTGGAGGGAGAAAGGGGGAAAATGGAGGAATATTTACAATTTTACAAAGCAATGAATGATTAAATAATATCAAATAAATTATTGTGTAAAGGTACGGTAAGGGATGAACTAGATGCATTCGACATTCATTAGCAGCAGAATATCAGGTCAAGATATTTGATAAAATAATCTTAAAAATCAAGTGAGAAAATCGGTTAATTCGGGCGACAAAGTTGATCAGTGATCAGCTAATAAATGGGTCCGATCAGCTTCCCTGTACAGCGCTGATCTGAACAAGATGTTTGCGGATCTGTTCGCTGGCTTCCCGTTCAGTCCAGGCGAACTTTCGCCGCAAATAATCCTGAATTTGTTCCATTAATGCTAAATGGGCTCTGGAGATTCCATTGGTCTTCGGTTTTTGGGTTGGTGCATATAATTGGTTCTTACAATTTGTCCTCACCTTGGGTAAGGTTCCAAGTTTCAACATATCGTCCTTTTTACCCCAATCCCTTACTTGTCCCCTCCCCTTCTCTCACCATCTCTATCCTCAGCGAGTTTGGCCACTGGTGCAGCACAACCCGTTCGACCAGGTTCAGCTCACCCAACGAGCGGATGGAGTGCAAGAGAATGCGCGACATCCTGTCCGACTTGCCGGTGTTCACCGCGAACAGAATCTGCCGTTCATGGATGTTCAACTGTTGGGCCAGACCCGTCCAGAACAGTTCTCGGAACTTGCGGTTGTAGTGCACAGTGAAGCCAGTCTATGAGGTGCATGACATTAAGAATTCGAAAATTTGAAAGAAAAAAGAGATCGATTGGCCAAGTCCTGTGCTAGTCCCAGTTTTCAGATAACGATTTTTGATCAGCTATCAATAGTTGATCCAACTTGCCTCAGCCGTCCCGGGTTTCCCGGTTTTTATTCCTTACGATATGTTCCCAGTTTTTGGCCTAGCCTATCTTCCCCGCTGGTTCCGATATTTGGTTCCAGTCTCGAAGTTAGTCTGATATTTGCTTCTCGGTTCCTGTATTTTTCCCATGTCCAATCACTTACATTCAATGCGCTGGCGTACACAATGACGTTCCTGGTCTTCAGGATTTCGGCCACCGCTTGTCTGACCAGGGCTTCGTCCTGGACACAACTCGATGACAATTGCCGAATCAGTGCGGCAAAAGCCTGGCCCCCGCTGTGGTGTTGTGGCTGCTTGAGGAGGCCGGACAGAAGGGACACTTCCGAGGGGCCGGCATGGGCGAAAAGGTGCTGGCACAGGGCGGCAAGTTGCTGGTGGTTGTCCGCGGCCAGGGCGGTCGGAAAGGCCAGCCATTTGCGGACCTGAAAAAGTGAGATAAAGTTTGAAGCTTGTTGGATATGTGATACATGATTACATGATTCTTCTTGTGATGATATTTTCCATTGTCATTATGTATTTCCTTCTCTCTCTCTCATTCTAAACCTGAGTCTCACGCCTCCTATATAAGCAAGTCATTTTGCTCATTCTTCGCTCATTCTCTCCTCATTCCTCCCTTCCTTTCCTTGTTCCTTTATTCTATTGTCATCAATAAACTATTATTCTTCATTGTGTCTCTTGGCCTCTTCCGACGACCCAAGGATACAACAATTGGCGCAGTCAGCAAGCAACCTCAAGGAGCAACCTCAAGGACTATTCAGCGCTACTTCAATCAAGGATTATTCGAAGCAAATGGCACCAAGCAAGGATCAAACCATTGAGCGCTTGACGCAGATGCTGGAGCAACAGGCACAAGCGATGCGCGACCAGCAAGAACGACAGGCACAGGCCATGCGTGACCAGCAGCAAATGATGCGTGAGCAACAGGAACGACAGGANGATTCCGCGACGAAGGTTCGACTACTGGTCAGCAAATTGTCAGATGAAGACTACTCCAATTTCGCCGACAGTATCCAACCGAAGCGTCCAGACGACCTGACATTTGAAGAAGCCGTTCAGCAACTGAAGGAATTATTCGAAGACACACGCTCCGTGTTCGTCCGCCAATACGAGTGCTTCAAGCTGAAACAGAAGGCAAATCAAGATGTCATGGCGATATTCAATCAAGTCAATGCCGCGTGCGAAAATGCCGACTTCTCACCATGTTGCAAGGAAAAACAGAAGTGCCTGATCCTGATTACTGCACTGCGAGATGATCACCATGATCTTCGTCAGAAGTGCATGCAGATTCTTGAAGAAGCGCGAAGGAAGAATGAAGCCATCACGTTGAAGAAACTACGTGAAGAATGCCGAACATTCCTGTCAGTTCGGGCAAACGCGACGATGCTCGCACAATCCTCAAGGACGATGTCAATCGATGCTGTCTCTTCATATCCAGAGCAATGGAAACAACAGAAGAAGAAGAACATCAATCGTCAGGTTTATTCCGATGCAAAGGAGCAGCAAAATGGAAGTTCAACTTCGCTCCGCAGCAGCAGATTCTGTCTCTCATGTGGATATGCTGATCACAAACGAGAAGAATGCAAATTCCGAGATGCAATGTGCCACCAATGCCAGAAGATTGGACACATCAAGGCAGTGTGCCAGAGCAAGGAAGTTCGTGAAGTATCCGCGGTGTCCAGTGCGACAATTCACACGGTTACTGTCAGTTCAGCCTGTGCAAATTCCGAAGAAAATTCCATTCAAGCAATTCTGAAAATCAACGACGTTGATTGCAAGATGAAGGTCGACACCGGAGCTGATGTCACAATTATTACGAAGAAGACATGGGAAAAGCTCGGATGTCCGACATTGATGCCTGCGAAGATCGAAGCCAAAGAATGCACCGGAAAACCATTCAAAATCGATGGCAGGATCAATTGCGAAGTTCAGCATGAGGACAAGCTAGTGAAGAACCTCGATGCTTACGTCTGCAGGACTATTATTCAAGATCTGGTTGGATTCGGATGCTCAACTTACTTCCATGGCTAAGGAATGTATGCAATGTTCAAGCCAAGAAGACAATTCTGAAGAAGTCAGAAGATTCGACTCAGGGCAACGCCAAGAAGTCAAATAGGAGAATTCCCAAGAAGTCAGTGCACTTCAGCGATCAATGCAAAGAAAAGAAGGCTGTTATTTCTACATGTCTAGCCTTCTAAGTCAAAGCCTTCGATGTTCAAAGCCGGAAGTCCACTTCTTGCGTGCAACTACAGCAATGGTAAAGCAACGTGGATTCCAGGCACGATCATTGAACGTGTGGACGGTTCGCAGCGCTACCGCGTGGAAGTTCCGAGACTTGGCACGAGGGTTCACCCCTACGCAAACCAGCTCCGATGTCATCCGACGAAGAAGCAACGGAAGTCCACCGACATTCAGAAGCATGGTTCGACGACTGTATGTGCGACAACGTGCTCAACTACAGGCCGTGCGACGACCAGTGCAACCACGGATTCAGATGGGCCCCGCTCGTCTACAGAAGGGCCCTGCCCGACTACACGCTCGACGACAGTTCGATCAGACGGGCCCAATACATGGACAGACGTGATCTGATGTGCTGGCGGGACTTCATAAATTAAAGAGGGAGATGTTGGATATGTGATACATGATTACATGATTCTTCTTGTGATGATATTTTCCATTGTCATTATGTATTTCCTTCTCTCTCTCTCATTCTAAACCTGAGTCTCACGCCTCCTATATAAGCAAGTCATTTTGCTCATTCTTCGCTCATTCTCTCCTCATTCCTCCCTTCCTTTCCTTGTTCCTTTATTCTATTGTCATCAATAAACTATTATTCTTCATTGTGTCTCTTGGCCTCTTCCGACGACCCAAGGATACAACAAAGCTGTACAACCAATTGATCGATAAAAGGTATCACGGAGCACTTCAAATGTTTTGGGCCTGGTATTGGTTTTGATCTTTGGTGTTTTACCAGGTTTTTGACCGCAATATTGGGTTAGATATCATCGAAGTTCGCTCTTTGGATTACCTCTTGATTCTCGCTTCAAGCGATTCCTTCAAATCTATTCCTCTTAATAGTCTCACGCTTTAAAGGATCCCCGCTCTACCACAGTTCCCATCTTTCTCGTCTTCTCCTTCTCGCCCTTCTTCACCTGTCTTCCCTCTGCGCATGTTTCCAAATTTGCAGCACAACGCAATTGGTACAGTTTGGCCAGTCTGAGTGGGTTCAACAGCCACAGGGCAGCCAATTCCGGATCGGTGCCCGGGGAGGCAGTCAAAGCCAACTGGCGGTCCAATTGTCGGAGCACCGGGAGGAAGTGGACCACGAGGGTGCGGAACACTTCGCTGGCGCCGAACAGCTCCAGAAGCGAGTGCAAGGTGTCCAGGCCGACCAGCAAAACGCCCAAGTCATCTTCGACCGCCAAAAAGCTTAAAAAGCATAAAAGTGATAAAATGACATCAAAGTACAAAGGGGATGGGTCCAGTGAATCGAAAGTGCCAAATGGGGATTTATCGAAAATGCCATAAGCAAATCCAAATTCATAATGTGAAAAAACAAACAATGAAAAACCTTAGGAGTTGGACGAAAAGTTGTGGATTGGACGACTGGCGCAGAAAAGTCTCGCCATCGATGATCAGTTGCATTCGAGACATGGCCGGGATCTCCTGGTGGTTCTTGTGCAACTAAATCATCCATTTTGAACTTGGCCAATTCCGCTTTTGGCCTTTCCCTCCCCCTCAATACTCGCCTCCGCTATCAACATGCGCCAATTCTGCACATCGTAGTTCACCCGATAGGCATACATCCAGTGGGGGTTGGCCAACAGGTAGTTGGCCCGGTCCAGTCCCACGTCCACAAATCTGATTGTGTCGTTGAGCAACCAAAATTGGCGAACTGTTTGTCCTCGGGCGGATCGTACGGAGCCAAAGGCATAAGAGAAAGGGATTGGCCACAGGGGTCCCAGCTTCTCCTTGTGTGTCCGTTCCCTGGAGTGGCGCCGTTTTGGATCTTCCGGCTCATCCTCCTCTTCGTGTAGGAAACGGACTGGTTCATCATGCCTCGCTCCCTGCTGTTTCTTCTCGGACCTTTTTGGGCTCCATGATGAAAACACCGGCATCGGCGCTCTTCCTGCCATTCCTTGATTTTTGGCCCTTCTCTGGCCCTGTCTTCGTCCTCCTCTGCCTCCAATCTTCTTCGCTCTCCACCGATGACTTTTGCGATCTTGGCCCTGTCGGCCTCTTTGGCCCTGGATGCCTCTGTCCTTGGCCACCTTCATTCCATCTTTTGATCCTCCTTCATCACTTTCGTTTTTCGGCATTTTGGTCGTCTTCGTCCCATCCTTCCGTTCTCCTCCTTCTTCCGTCATCATCCACTCCAAAATACCTCCGATGTCCTTCTCCGCCGTCTCCGTCTCTACATCTCTCCTTCTTCTCCTCCTCCTCCTTCTGCTGTTGTTCTTCTTCCACTTCGCTATTTTATTTTTCTGCGGATGTTCCTCTTCCATTTCCATGCGCATCCTGTGCATCGCTTCGTCGTCCAAGAACACCAAGTGCCGGTTCTGTTCCGCCTGTCTCTG
This sequence comes from Rotylenchulus reniformis, assembly GCA_001026735.1. NCBI lineage: Eukaryota > Metazoa > Nematoda > Chromadorea > Rhabditida > Hoplolaimidae > Rotylenchulus > Rotylenchulus reniformis. The sequence continues at coordinate 4,684 of LDKF01004633.1, read as the reverse complement.
CTCCAACCGGATGGATTGGTCCCCGTAGTTCCTCGTCACTTCCAGCTCCGGCACTCCCCGGTTCACCAACCACGGTTCCATGGCGTCTTTCAGCCGCACCGGATCCACCCCGTGGTCCGCATGTGTGGGGAAGGCGTCCCAAACGGCACGCCGGTCGACCGATTGGAAAGAGTTCTGGCGCAAGAAGCGGGCGATGCCGGCCCGGAACTCTGCTGGGCCCACCAGGTCCTTCAGCATTTTGACCATCACCGCCCCTTTGGTGTACAGCTGGACCCCGTCGAAGAGTTTGTCCAGTTGGCGCGCACTTCTCAACGGACGCACCTGAATTGATCAATAAGCTATTCGAGTATTGCCAAAGAATTTTTTTGATAGAGCAGCGAAAATGCAACAGGCGAAAATTGTGCATGAGAAGTGCGAAGGAAAGAGGAGTGACTTCAAAATGCCAAAAATCAAGGGATTCACGCCACAAACCAATGCGGAACGCCCATCGGCCGACTGCCTCTGGACCAACTCGATCAGACGCAAGTAGTACTCGTGCTCGGTCAGATGGGGATGGTTGGCGGCGTTCAGGAAGTCGAACACAAAGTACGAGGCGAACCCCTCGCTGAGCCAAAGCTCCTCCCAATCCCAGATGCCGACAAGGTTGCCGAACCTGGATTCCAACGTGTGAATTATGCTAAATTAGTTTCGAAAAGCACAGCTTGATTTGATCTTGGTTCTTGGTCTTAATTTTTTTCCAACGGGTCTTGATCGGCATAATATCAAATCTAATGGTAATGGCCCTCAAGCCTGGATTCCGGGTCCATTCCTATCCATTCCTATCCCTGAGACCAACCATTGGTGGACCAGCTCGTGCGTGATGGCCTTCTCGACACGGTACTGCTCCGACAGCCTGTCCACCCCCATCAGACTCTGTTGCTGTTCTTCCCTTTGCCTTTCCTCCTTCGATGAGCTGGTGTCGATGGTCAGCGGCAATGTTCCGTCGGTGGTGGTCAGGCGGACGGTGTCGGTGTGCAGAACGATCAGACCCCAATTTTCCATGCCGCCGACGCTGAACTTCGGCGTCAGGAAGATGTCCATCTTGGACAAGGGGTATTTGACCTGAAAGTGCCAAGTTTTGTACAAAAATTGCCAAAATAGGCAAGAGTTTACCCCGAAATCGTCCTGCAGTCGGTCGAACATTGTCGGCGAAAAATTGGCCACAAAATGCGCCGTTAGCATGTCCTGGGGAGCCGCCCAAACTGTCAGCGGAAGATTGTCACGGGAAGTTCGCACTTCCAGAGGAGTGAAGGGACCGGTGGCAAATGCCAAAAGGTACAAAGGCATCGGGGGAGTGGTCTTGAACCGGGAGAGCCGGATGGAGGGGGCACTGGTCGAGGTCGGGAGCAAACTGACAGAAAGGGGAGGAAAAAAGTCAAATCATGGGAGGATCAGCTTTACAGGGATATATGTCGAAATGGTATTTTACTTAGGGTGTGCAATAAGTTTTGAGCCCTCCTTATAGTTTTATATTAAAAAATTCGTAACTTTGTTATTTCACCATCAATTCTCGTGCTCTTTTTTTTTAGATTGTAGGCCAAAATGTCCTCCTTCATAATTATTAGGAAAATAAATTCAAATCCTTAATATTTTNTATAACTCAAAAATTCGATTCTACTGATCTGTTCTTATTAATTTCTCCGTGGGTTACATTTTTGGCCGATTGGCTCAAAATCGACGCTTAAAAAAGAGCCTATATAAAAAAATTGACGAGCTAAGCTGGAAGCCTCTCTTTTTTATCCTGAATATTCTTCAAATAATGCTCTATCAGAATTCCTTTCGATTTGGCTTTCTAGCACTTTATATTGTAGTGAAAAACTTGGTCCAATTAGACCATGTCAAAATTGGGTTCAAATTGTTTTTTGGTTCAAAAATCTCCAGCTTTTAAAGTTAATAGTTTGGTCTTTTGCTAAAAAAAGTTAATATATGGTCGATTATAATGCTGGATATTTAGAGGATTGATTCTATTTAATTTGATTTTTTAAAAAATGTTTTCATTAAAAATGCGAGGAGGGCTCAAAACTTATTGCACACCCTAAGTATTAAGGTTTTAGCCTATTTTTATACGACTAAGCACCTGGAGGATGAAGGGAGAGGGGCAGTGTTGGTCAGAATGGTAGCATCCGAGAAGTGGCGAACGGTGACGTTGAAGGTGCTACGGTAGCGGGGCTCGTCCCATCCCGGCAGAAAGGTCCGGCCAAAATTGGGCTCAAATTTGGTGGCGAATCCGGCAACTAGAGACTGATGCCGGGGAGTCGAGGTCGAAGTGGCGGGGGAGGGAAAGCAGTGGGCCCCCTGGACCGAGTCGGACTGGCACACCCGGGTCCGGAACTCCATGTCCAGCCAGTACCTAATGAAAAATATTTTCAGTCGATCTAAAAAATGGATCATGGCTGATCCGGTTCGGATTTTGCGGTTGAAACTTAATTAGTAAGATTCCCCTTATCGTAGCGGAAAATACGAGTGAACTGAAGAGTAAGCCTCCCCTCTCTTACCATCCTGCCCTCATTCGGTGCCCCAACACCAGTCTGACCAGCTCCCACTCGTTGTGTCTCTTCACCGATCGGACCTCCACCAACTGTTTGCCAAGTTCAGTCTGTTGGTAGAGCTGAATTCGCTGGATGAAGATGTTGGCACCGGCATGGAAGACCAGCTCCTCATCGGTGGCATTCCCGAAAGCTTCGAGCAAAATGGAGAGGTTGCCGCGCACCTGGGGTGGCTCCACCACTCCGTAGAATTCGGTCAGATCAAGCTAGAACAGATCAGTGATCAGATGGATCATCCAAAAGGTCGATCTCCCCCTCTCTGCCCTTCCTCAACTCACATTGACATTGTAGTGCCTGGGCAACACCGTTCTGGGAAGCGGATGCAGTGGGACATCCGGGGCCGGTGCGTCAACCGATCGGTGCATCACGGGTCCATTGCCAAGCTGGACCGGGTTCAGCGGAAATGCCATGTCCTCTGAATCTTCCCATGGGTCCGGATCACTGTTCAGCTGCGGTGGGTACACTTCGCCAACCGATGAAACCCTTTGCCGACTGCGTTCCACACTCTGATCAGGAAAATAGGGGATCATTGATCAAATGGGCGAGAGGACAAAACTGAAACTTTGCGGAATTCCTGTTCCCGAGAGTCCAAAGTGCTGGAAAGCGGAGAAACGGCAGAGGGAGGCCGAGAAGTGATCGCATTTGAGGGGGAAGCACCGGTCGAGGCAGAAGCAGAAGAAGCAGAGTTGTTAGTCTTTATTGTTATGAATGAAGCATATTAATGCAAAAAGCAAATTAATTGTGTGGATAGTATTGGTGCATAAATCAAAGGACCAAAATCATTGATCAGTGAGTGGTCAGATCAATGGTAATGGGCCGCCAGATGTGCCAAATAGGTTTTAAAAGCGGCTATATGTGATCCATCTTTCGTACTCACCTTGTTCATGAAAGGCAAATGGGCTTCGGCGAGAAAGTGTCCGATCAGAAAGGCGAGGAACAGCGCGAGCACAAAAACCGCGTTGAGCAGAAGGCACAGCACACACTTGCCCAGCAGCCCGGAACCGGGAGCTGGTTTCTCCGCTCCCAAGGGACTCAGCTCGTCCAGGTTCTCTGAACATTCAATGTACATCCAAATCATTATGTACATCCAAATCCAAACAGAGAATTTTCAGTACGATTATTCATGGTCTTTAAAATAGAAGTCGATGGTCCAATCTAAGGAACATTCGAGACTAATATGGTTAATCAATCCTATGTCGGATAGGGGTTTTTATAGTAATGGATCCGGGTTTTTTAAATTCAAGATCCATTTCGACGGATAAGCTTATGAAAGGCACTTACTTAATGGCAATTTTGACGGCCTCAGCGATTTGGGAAGCGCCGATGGCAAAGGTTTTGGCGGAGGAAACGGCGGAATTGTCGTTGACTGGGGAAGCCGAGTTGTGGACCATCGGAGTTGGTCAAGGGGGGACTGGGCCCGACAGCCCGGGCCAAGGCTGGGAAAGCTGGCCAGCCGACCGCCGGAGGACAGGGGTTCCAGCTCGTCCGCAGCACGAATGTAAGTGCGGGGCACGGAGCTGTAGGACTGGCACATGCCAATGTCTGAAGGGCAAGAGGAAGGATGTAAAGGACATTGGCCAAGGACCATCAGTCTGATTAAGGCCATAAAATATCCGACAAAGGGTCAAAAAATTTCTATAAACCCGCGGGATGACCATGCTAATATGGAGTGCTCAAAATAACTCTTATAAAGCAATCCATCCATCTCCAAAAAAGTCACCTCGCATGGGAAGTGTCCGCTCGCTCCTCCGGCGCATTGTGTCCATTCTTCCGCAGCAGGGGAATTAGTCGCAAGTGGCGGAGGAGCCAAAGATGCCATTGGAGAAGGGAAGCCGACCCTTGCCGTTGAAGACCACTGCCATTTCGGTGATTGATCGGTTCGGATTATTCTTTTGCCCTTTTGGCCAATTTTTGTGACGGTCAGAGCCGAAAAATGAATATTTTGGAGGGCGAAGTTGGGACAATGCCAATGGACTAAAATGGACAATTTGCGGGAAATGAGGTGAGTGAGTATTTGCTCACGGAAAGGATTACACGCATCTGGCAATTGAAAGTGAAAAGATACATAATGGGAGTGTATCCAATCTATTATTGGGGGG
>LDKF01004629.1:4176-14218 GCA_001026735.1 Rotylenchulus reniformis | reverse complement strand
TGTTGCGGTAATTTTTTAAATTTGTTAAATCCTATTATATTAACCGCCAGTTCTATTCTTCCTATATATTTTTTTTTGAAATTTTTTCCCCATGGTTAAGTGGTAGTGCACTGGAGGATACCACTTGAAATATAGCCCAGGTTCAATTCTCTTGTGGTGATTTTCTTATTTTTAACAGCCATTTCATAAAATTTTCCGATTAAAATTTTTTCATTATTTAAAAATTTTTCTATAATTTTTTTTACCATTTTCGCTAAAGTTGGTTGCATTTTTCCCATGGGTTACAGCGGGATTTTCGGCCGAATTTTCTGCGGAATTTTCTTCCTCTGTACTTGGCAAGGGAAGTTCGCCTGCGAAAAATTAAAAATTTCGAAATTCTTAAATTTTTTTATTAAAATTCTGAAAATTTTTCGGAAAAATTCACAAAAAAATTTTTGCCTTCACCTTGGTCACGCATTGGCACCGCTTCAGTACCATTCCGCTCCTCCCCGGGCTTCCGGAGACCGACCTTTCCGGAAACTACCGTACCATTGTTTCCGGAAGTTACAGTATCCACATCCTCATCGCTTTCGTCCTCTTTCGTGGACACAACTTCAACGAGGATTATTCACATTTTTATCGATTAATTTTTATTGCTTGGTGAGAAATAGAAGGGAAGAGAGAGATGCAGACGGTTAGAGAAGAGATTTCTTGGTAAAAATGCAGGATTACGGTACCTGATTAAGGGGGGCAGGGACTAGGGTACCAGGATTCGTGTGCTAATACGGTATCAAAAAGTACAAAATCAAGGAACAAGGGAGCTTGCTACCAGAGAATACTGTATCAAGGATTACGGTACCGGATTACCGTGACGGTAATCTATACCAAGATTGGTGTGCTATGGTGCAGTAAATGAATGCGACTAGAGCATATGGTATCAAATTATAAACTAGCAAGGGAGCATGGTAACAAAGAATACTGTATCAGGATTACGGTACTGACGTACAAAGGAATCCCGGTATCTGACGGTACAGTATCAAAGATAATGACATCGAAAAGTTTACTGTAACAAAGGGTAATGGTACCGTAGTCGTTACTCGTTATCATGACAGATTACCACGGTGAAAATGGTGTGAAGAATGGATTACGGTACTCAAATGTCCCAAGACACAAATGTAATCCGACGTATTTTTTCTATCAGATTTGAACCAATTTACCGTATACCTTGGTATCAATATCATTTTTTTACCTGTAGGATGTTTATTGCTCATGGTATGGTTCTGAAAACACCCAAAAAATTTCAAAAAAAAAATCAAAATTTTTTTGAGACCTTCGCCACGACCTCCAATGGGTTGTGCTGGGCGATGCGGAGAGGGGGCAGACCGAGGAATTTGCGACCAAAATCGGATGTAAGAGTGGAGGCTGAAAAATTGAAATTTTTGAGCTATGGCTCGGTGGTACTGTTCTATGTGTTATTGGGATGGATGTCACCGTTTCAATTCCCCTTGTCGATTCTGTTTTTTTATGGTTCAATCTACCTACTGGTTTGTAATTTTTGCTTTGATTCAGTAGTAATATTTCTAAATTAATGGGGCGATGGTTCAATTCCCCGGCGGTTTTCAATTTATTTAACGCGATTTCCCGCTTACGGTGGTTCCAAACCGACGTCGTTGTACCATTTTCTGACGTCGCTTCGGCATAGCGACGCTGTTGGGATGACGTCACTGTCGCAGCATGCGTCGACGTCACAGCTGCGTCAGACGACGTCGTTGTAGCAGCGGTAGATGATACAGTAGCTTCCGGACCAATTGTGCCGCTTGAACTTGGTGCTACAGTAGTCGATGCGGTGGACGTCACGTCAGCCATCGTGGTAGGAGACGATGTCACCGTAGTCGTTGACGCATCATCATGGTGAGTTGTACTGCTCGAACTCGTCGTCCATGTAACGGTTATGGTAGGTACTGTAGTCGCTGACGTTGACGTATCATCCTGGGGCGTTGTACTGCTTGAACTCGTCGTACCTGTAGGAGTTACGGTAGTCGCTGGCGTCACAGTCGCTGCTGACGTTGACGCAGCATCTTGGGCTGGGCCCGATACAGTAGAAGTCTTCGCTACGGTTACCGTACTAGCCATCGACGTCGTTGACGTCGCTGGTGTTGACGCTGTTATTGTGGTCAAGGATGGTTCAGCTGCATCGTTGACCATTGACGTAACTGATATAACGGAAAATGGTCCATTACAGTATCCTTACATCATGTTACAGTAACCCATTATTGTAACTTATCGCGGCACGTACATTTGGCGAGAGGCGAGCGATAGAAATTTTCGAAAATCCGTCAAACTAACAAATCTGACGGAAAAGAGACTCCTAGAAGGGCACTAGGCTACAGTATCCTGCAAAGGCGGCGCCATAAAAAAATTTTCGGGAGGGGGCTGATGAGGGGGGGGTCAAAAAAATTTTTTGGCAGCCCGAAGGTGAGACCTATTTCTTAAGAAAATTAGTCGGTTTTTGATTTAAGACAAAAAATTTCATTCTCTTAAGGGGTGCCGGAGAAAATCTTGAGAATTGAGATGAAGGGGGGACCCTTAGGAAAATTTTTTGACTTGACATTTCGAGGGAGAGGCTTCCCCCACCCCCGTTCTGGCATTCCATAACCATCAGGCACAAATTTATTGAAAAAAGAATGATGTTTGGCGGAAAAATTAGCGGCGCGCATCGGGTTTGAACCCGCGGTCATTCTTTGCAGAACTTGACATCAATCCACTAGACCACATGGAGCCCAAAAACTTTACCCGAAATAAATGATGCCGAGGAAAGAAGCAGAAGGAGGAGGAGGGCCATCAAGTTGGAGCAGTACATCGTCGAAGTCGTAAAAAATAAAATAAAATTCGACCAAATTTTAGGAAAAATTATGCTAACATATGGGTCATAAAAATTGATTCCCCTCGAGGGGATCGAACCTCCACCAAGCAGGCATATGCCAGGCTATAGTATAGCCACCCGGTCACCATAAGCTTGATTTTTTACGATTTTTCATGGATTCAGAAAAACATCGAAAATGATTAATTAGGAATTTGTGAAAAATTTTTAAAAACATCAGGTTCCGGATTTAGGATTTTCAAAAGACTTCCACCTGAAAAATTGGACATGTCGGTTTTTAAATTTTTTAAACTAAATACTTTCCTAAGGGTAAGGAAGTTGTATGGCGGGGATTTCCGCGATGAATGGCACCAAAACGGAGAAAATCTGGGTTTCCGCACAGGGCCTTGGTGGCCGAGTGGTTAACGCTATAGCATCCCTAACGGAGGGCTGGAACGGAAGTTCGAATCCCCTTGTAGGGAAATTAATTTATTTTTGTCTTTCCACCATCAAGATACCAAAAAATCGGCAAAAATTTAGAAAAATCTTTTGGGAATTTTCCATAGGGAGACCTTGGTGGCCGATTGGTTAATGCTATAACTTGGCGGAGTGGTGGGACGAAGGTTCGAATCCTCTCGTGCAGAAAATCTTTTTTTTTGTGTTTTCCGCCATCAAAATGCAGGAAAAAATCGAGAAAAAAAATTATAAAATTTTTTAAGTTTTAAACATAAAAATTTTATGAATGGAAGTGATGTGAGTTTATGGTGCGATTTAGACCATTATTATAAATTGCCGCCCTCTGATAATCCGCTTCCGCCGATCGTTGTGGTTTTTGGGGGATTATCGGGTGCGCGAAAATTTTTCACAAATAATTTTTTTGTTATGAACACACATTTTTCGACACCTCTCAAGGCCATCCATCGATAAGCTCAGGGGGTTCGGAGGTTTAGGATTTTTTTGTTTGCTATTTGACCAAAGTTTAAAGTTGAACCCTTTGGAAGCCCTCGAAAATTTTCAGAATTTTCTAATGAAAATTTTTTGAAACTAGCTGGGTATCCTTGGAAGGTTCTAGAATTTCAGAAAAAATTAAGAATATTATTCAAACTTACCAAGGATTACGGACGCCGGAAGGCTTAGAAATTTTTTTAGTATTTTTTATGCAAAAATTCAAGTTTATGGGGCTTGGACCACCGGAAAATTATGGATTTGCAATGCTTCGACAGCCCTTTGATCATGGATTAAAAGGTTTTTTTGACGGAATTCAAAAGCACAAAGGCAGGAAATTTTCACAACACCTAGGAGGCTAAAAATTTTCAAAAAAAATTCTTGGAATTTTTCCCCTGACCGAGCTGCTTAGAGGCATTGTTCGAGACCATAGGAGGTTATGTTGCCCTGTTTTTAAGCCCTGTTTTTTGGATAGAAGTCTTCCCAGCTGTTGAAAAATTTCAAATTTTTATTTTTTGATGAATAATTACAGTTTGTGAGGCTCTTAAAGGGTTGATATTTTCAAAAAAAAATTTTTGCTGGCCTCATCAGGGTCGTGGAATCAAAAACTGCTGGGGAATTTTTATTCGGAATATTCTCATAAATTCAGGAAATTTTATGGTTAAATATTTAATACTTCTGCAGTTAGTTGTAAATTTTCAAAAAAAAGTTTTTGTATAAAAATCGTCCCATATTCAAATTCTATAAAATTAAAAATCGACCATCAAGGCCGTCAAGGCCACAGTGACGATTTTATCAGAGAGGTTCCGCTAATTTGTTCCCAAATTTTTTTTTCAGTCTTCGATAAATGGAAACTAAACAGGTTCGGAGCCCTCTCGGAGCTGTGAATTTTCCAAAAAAATTTTTTTAACAAAAATGGGAAATCCATTTTATATCTTTGAGAGCGTAGCAAAATGAGCATAATTGTCGTGAAAATGCATAATGGGGAGAGAGATAATACAGTAATACCAATAGAAATGGGGACAGAGGAGCAGGGTTGTAGCCTGAGGGTTTTCACTGATTTTTTTCGAAAACACCTGCAAAAGATTTGAATTTTTAAAAATTTTCAGGGCCCTCAGGCTACTTGATTTTGGGGGTACCCGTGAGAGACAACGGATAGATCACTGATCAGAGGAACATTGATAAGGAAGGGGCCAATGATCATTCAGCAGATCACACCAGTGACCAGAGATCAATTGGATCATTCTTGTTGATCTCAGATCGGGGAGCATGGACCACTAGGATCAATGATTGGTGGTCTTTGACTTCTGATCTGTGATCTTTCGGTATTTGATCAGTGATCTTTGGTCTCCGAATGATATTCAAAGATCACCGCCGGTTTGACAATGATCACTGATCAGCCAATGGTCATTGGTGATCTAAGCCTTAAAAGATCAAAGATCGTTGTTCAGGGAAGTTCAAGGTCAAAGATCACCGCCCGGTTAGACAATGACCGTTCATCGATTGATCATCTGGCCCTTCCAAAGGATCAAAAATCACCGATCAATGATCAAATATCGCCGATTTGTCCCTGATCAGTGATCTCTGGATTTAAATGATCAAAGATCACATCATTGATCAAAGATCAAAATTGGCTGCTGCTNGACGGATGCCATCAAATTCAAACTTTTTGCCTTTTATAATAAAATTAAAAAAATAAATATTTTATAAAAAATAAATTAATTTCATTATACTTTTTTATTCCCTCGATCCAACAAAAAAATTCCATAAAATAGATGTAAAAAATTCTGATCAAAAAATGATGTAAATTTAAAAATTAAAAATTTTATTAGATTTTTTTAAATTTTAATTTATTTTATGAACATTTATTATTTATATAATAATTAATCAAAATATTTTATAATTTGCACTGTTTTTGTTTGTATAATTATATAATTGTGGGATTTTGCGGACGTTTGCGGATGAAAATATCAAAAATTTTGATATTGTCCGCGTCCGCAATCCGCGTCCGCAATCCGCAAAATTTTGAGTAATGTAGCCACTTTCTCCGCGTCCGCGTCCGCGTCCGAAATGTCATCCGCGCTCTTCCGCGTCCGCGTCCGTCAAGGGTGGCTACAATGGGTGGCTACAATGCATCCGCGTTTGTAAACGCGTTTGTATCCGTTTTACAATCCGTTTTACAATCCGCAAGGGGTGGCTACAATGGATCCGCGTTGCATCCGCAAATGTCATCCATTTTGCGCTCCGCGTTCTCATCCGCAAAATCAACAAGGGAAGCGCGGACGCGGACGCGGATTGCGGATGCATTGTAGCCCTAGTGTAAGCGCCCCAGGAAATTCCGTGAAAATCAGGTCACCCCTAGTAATTTCAGTGAAAACAGCCCCTAAGAGGAACTTCCGTGAAATTGGGTCCTTTGGAAATTTCGCGAAAACTGGGTCCTCTAGGAAATTTCTTGAAAATTACGCATCATAACGATCACGTGAAAATTAGGCCCAAGGTATTTCCGCGAAAATTAAGCTCTTGTTACTCCAAAAAATTTTAGACCCTAAAAATATTTCTGACCATGTTTTGACCGTCGCGCATGCAGCCATCACGTAGGTTCAACACCGTATCACAGATGGCGCCCTTGTCGCAGGAGTAGACGGTGCCTAAAAGTGCCAAAATGCAAAGAGAATGGAACCAGTGACCGCTTCTAGGCCAAAGCTATAAAACAACCATTTAACCACATAGTTTTCAGAAAAAAATCCAAAAATTCCGGGCCAATAAGCTCATAAAGCATTAAAATTAAAAAAAGACCTACGACCCCGCAGTACTAAAATCACCAAAAACATATTCAAACCATCAAAACTCACATAACTTTCTCCAAAACCCGAGAGCCTCGATAAAAAATGTGCAAAATTGTAAATTGGATAAGCGAATCAAACCCGCTACTCCCCAGTGCTAAAAATCTATAGCACAACCACTGACAATGAGCGAGAAGAACTTTAGGAATTTTTTCGCTTTACAAATTATTGAAAAAAAGAAATTTCAACCGGACCCACTAGCTGTCAAATTTAGGCATAGAATCTCTCTGCAATTTTTCACTTTAAAGCTTCGAGGACTCATTGTTCCTTCTAGCGAAGCATAAAATCTAAAAAAATGCAAGGACATCTAGGGGATTTGAACCCAGGACCCCTTATTGTTAGTGGTCAAATCCAGAGCACAATCACTGCGCCACACAGTACCTGCTCTTGGTGACGTGGTGTTCAAGCATTGATTGCTGGCACAATGGGCCACAGGCCCCCTGATTCGATCGACACCAGTGCGGCACAAAATTGCGGAGGAGAAGGGGAGGAGACAGAAAAACAGCGAAAACGCGCAGAAAACCAGGGGGCTCATCGAGGGGCTCATTGGACTTGGAAAATTTGGGGAACTTTCTCTGAAAATCGGGGAAAATTATGGTGGAAATCAGAGATTTAAGAAGCTGGAAAAATGCGAAAAAATTGAGCAAAATTAGGGTCGAAATTTTGACAAAATCATGGGCTTGAGAGGCTGAAATCAGAAAATCAACGATCAGGGGCTGAAAATTCGAAAGTTTACTTGGGAAATCAGGGGCTGGGAAATTTTGGAAAAACTTTAGGAAAGTCCTGAGCCTAATGGGGTTTGAAAATTGTAAAAATATCCATTTAGCCACGCAAAAAACTAGTTGCCTTCAAAGGAGGAATTGAACCAACAGGACGAGAAATTGACAACATAATAAATCTGGAGTATAATCACTGAGCCATGAAAAGGTGTGAGATTCAAGAAAACATTTGTGATATTAGTCGTACAAATGAATGCCCCAAAAAGGGGCACCCTATCAGTTGGGCAGTGATCAGTTGGGCAGTAAATAATTTTTTTTTTGTAAATTCTTAGAGGGCTCAAAATTTAAGAAATTTTGAAAAAATTTGAATTCTATTGTCCATCATGTTTCACTTTGACTTCGAAATCACGTCTAATTTCCTGATTCTAATGACTAAGGCTTATGATTTTTTTTAAATCCAAGGCCTGTCAAAAATTAAAAATCCAAAACCTGTAAATTTTTTTGAAATCAGAGGCCTATAAAATTTTTAAAATTCAAGGCCTGTAAAAATTACAAAATAACTCAAAGATTTTTAAAAATCCGAGCCTGTAAAAATTTTGAAAATTCTTAGGCCTGTGAAAATTTTGAAAACGCTTAGGCCTGTGAAAATTTTTGAACCTGTAAATTTTAGAAAATTAAAGTCCCCTAACATTGAAAAATCGGACTCTAAGCCTGTAAATTATTATTTAAAATTTTTATTTTAATTATTAAAAGATGTTTTGTTTGATTTTTTGTCATTTGTATTTTTTTATTTACTGCCCAACTGATCACTGCCCAACCGATCACTGCCCAACTGATCGGCTCCCCCAAAAAGGAATGTCGCATCAAGAAAGAAAAATTAAAAACCACCAGCAGGTGTCGAACCTAAGCTCTCTCAACATGGACTAATCGGCCAAAAACCAGGACACAACCACTGAGCCACGTGTGTGTGATTTGCAGAAAATTCACGAAATTGTGTGCTTTGTACTATTTGGCGGAGGGACAGCCCAAATGGTCAAATGTGCGGCGATGGGTGTGGAGGCGAGCAAAACACAGCAGTGGAGGAGGAGGCGGGGATTCCCCCTGCCCCAGTGACCAGGGCCGGACCTAATCTCGGGGCCAGACCTGAAAGAGAGAGAGAGAGAGAGAGAGAAAGCGAGAGGAATGGCGCGAGAAAGTGGTGGGAAGGGCGATAGAAAAGAGAGCGAGCGGCGAGCTAAGAGAATAGAGGCGAGAGAGCGTGAGCGCGAGAGGAAAGAGAGAGAGAGCGCAGTGAGTAGCCAAAGAAAGAGAGAGCAGCGAGAGAAAGGGCGAGAGAGTGAGAGAATGAGAGGAAGGGTGAGAACTAAGAGGGGCGAGAAAAGAGAGAAAGCGAGCGAGCGAGCGAGCGAGCCAGAAAGAATGGGAGAAATTTATAGGAAGGGCGAGAGAGGGAGAGAGAAAGGGAGAGAGAAAACCGGGAAGGGCTAAAGGGAAGGGCGAGCAGCGAGCACTCGCCGGCAGGTACAAACCGACAACAACAACACTCGCCCATCCCCGCCGGCGAGGGCCGGACCGGATTCCCACCCCACCATTGCTGGTTCGGAACAGCAGAACGAGGATGGAGGGAGGAGGGGGCGTTTCCGTATTTTGGGAGAGAATTAGAACTCTTTTCTCATAAAGGGGCACATGGAATGGCTAAGTGGCTGTGTTCTTGGTTCGCAAAACAAATGGGAGGCATCGGTTCGATTTCTTCTGATGATTTTCATTTTTCCCGGCCAATTGCTAAGTGGATGATTATAAGGAATTCACCTCTGGCATCCTTTTTGCTAGGTGGTAGTGCTCTTGGTTTTCAAAGATTTAGCCCCGGTTCTATCCCACTCGTGGTTTTGGACTTTAGTCCATAGTTTCCAGAGTTTCTGAAGGAAATAGCTCGGGTTCAATCCCTCTGGAGGGTTTTGGATTTTAGACAAAAAAAATCATAAAAAATAAAATCAGGTAGCTATCGAGGCTTGAAAATTGCGAAATCGAGAAAATCATAGAGCCTTGGGGTTTGAAAAATGAGAAAATTTGAGACATAATGGAGTTGGGAAAATTGTGAAAAATAGGAGGGCTCATCGAGGCTTAGAAAATCGCGAAAAAAGAGGCCAGGTTCGAGTCCGCTAGCGGTTTTTGATTTTTTAGCAACTAAAAATAGGCCATTTGGAGGGCCTCAAAAATTGTATTTTTTGTTGATTATTATTCTCTCTCTTTTTCCGTGCAAAATTGAGGGGGCAAATGGACCCCCTTTTTTGCACGGATTAATGAATGGGTGGAAAGGGGAGGAACACCATAAGGTCTTCATTAGTTTGAGGGGGCAAAATCGAATAGATAACAAAAACAAAAATACCTTTTGGCCGTCCGATCTGCAAAGTTAAGCAACGCTGGTTCAATTCCACCCCTCGGGGAATGGGAGAAAACGATTTTTGGACCAAAAAGTGGGTGAATAGCTTATTTGATGGACTAGAAAATTTAAAATATTTTTCGAGGAAAATCTAATGCAAAATCTTGCGAAAAATTTTTCCCAATGACCCAAACATGGGAAATTTTCGGTAATTCGAGCGGAATCGAACCAACGCTGCCTAACTTGCCAGATCGGTGGATAATAAAAGTTATTTTTTCGAGGTCAAAGGTGGAGAAATGGTGAAAAATTCTTTTTA
>LDKF01004628.1:0-15126 GCA_001026735.1 Rotylenchulus reniformis | reverse complement strand
GTTCCCATTAGCCTTTCTGCTTATTTAGGACAGTTCGAATTTATTCAAAAATAGATAAAATAATTTAAAAATATGTTTGTTTCAGCTTTCCAAATTCCAATGTCCATTCGAATTGCGAATATTCCTTTGGTTGACAAATAAGAAAAGATGATACAATGGATAGGAGAATGTCCCCGCCACCCCTGACTATAAAATGGCCAATTGTGCCCATTCTGGCCATCCTCGCCACCATTGCTTCTGGCTCAGAACTGTCGGCACTGTTGGCAGAAGCTGATCCGCAAAGGTGTCGGGACACGTTCGATCCGGTGCTGAAGAAACAGTGCATGAGAGGTGGGAATCATAATAATGGAGTGGAAACGGAAGGGGCACTTTTTGTCCATTTTTGCCAACTTGATTCTTTTAACATCTTCGGAACAACGAACGATTCATGTTTATGGACTAACTACGTAATCACTTTCTTAAAACCTTTCTTTTGTTTGAAATCCGGATTATATACAAAAACTAAAATAAAATTGCTATATGAAACATATAAAACAAGTGCAAATATCTGCAGGCGAATGGGAACAGAAGTACTATTTCGACTCGGAATCCAACGAGTGTCGACTGTTCTGGTATGACGGATGCCCCGGACTAACCGGCTCCCGAAACTTCTTCGACTCTCTGCTCGAGTGCCAATGGCTTTGCGAGCCTGGCCAAACTCAGAATGGTGCCATTTGATTTTTTAAAAAATTTTATAAACAATTTTTGCAGCCATTTGCGCTGAGCCATTTGATGAACATTTACGAGATGAATGTGAAGGGGCGGGGAATTGGCGAAGACACTTTTATTTCGACCGAATTCGAAGGGTAAAATGTGTACACATAAAAAAATAAATATAATCAACGTAGAAAAGCCAGAGAATTCCAAATTTTATTTTAGCTCCTCAATTTTATGACGCGAAAACATGTTGCATTAAAACATATCTCTTTTCTGCTTTCTTTTTCTCATTCGCTTTTCCTGAGCAGATTAAAGTAAGGAATTCTCTTCATAAAATTGAGGGTTCAAAGCGTTTCTCCCGGTGCGCAATTTTTTTTAAATAAATAAAATTTCTCTTCCATTTACCCCAATTACATACATTTATTTAATACTTTTTTGGTCATTTTCCGCCAAATAATAAATTCCTTTCAGCGTTGCGTGCCCTTCTGGTTCGACGGATGCGACTCTTCCTGCCGCAACCACTTCCCCGACGAACCTTCCTGCGCGCGAAACTGCGAAAATTCTGCCGAAAAGGCACCTTTGCCCCTTCAAAAACCCTCCAGCACCCCATACGTGCCGGCCTGGCGACTGATCAGTACGACACCAGCAACGCCGAAAAGGCATGGCCAGCAAAGGGTGCCGAACCCCGCCGGATTCCACACAATGCGACAACACGACTACACGAGGGGGACGGACACGCACAAGTCGCAGTATTATTCTGCAACAACGACGGATCGCCAAACAACTAGTCCAGGGTTGGTGTCGAAGTAAATTGTGAAATACAATGTGGAACAATCAAAGATAGAAGTGTTTCCAAAAGAAAATCGGAATTACATTTTATCCTCAAATAATTTTATGCATCCCATGATACATTTTTATAAATCTTTTTTTGCAAAATATTTATTTAAAAAAATTAACGGATTTTACAAAAATAACTTAACAACACTCTAAACAGTTGGGAAATTAAAAATTGCAGATTGTACCAGGAGTAATCTTGAATGCAATTTTTCCCAATTCAGAAACCGCCCAAGTTATGGCCCGACTCGGCCTGCCGTCTCCCTGTTCCCGGCCACTTCCTCGTCCCCCCGATCCTCCGCCCCTTCCCCCCAGAACTCCGATCAGTCCCCACCCCACCGATCATCCCCTTCGGCATCCCTTTCCTCCGCCTCCACCCTCTATCTGCACTACCCCAGCACTCTCCCGGTTCCCGCCCCAACTTCCTCCGCCGAAGTTCCGTCTCCGACCATGGACTATGACGGGACGGGAGGAACAACGACGGATCCGGAAGATGAGAGGGAGAAGGAGGAGGAGGAGGAGGATGAGGAGGAGGAACTTATGGGTTGTGGGAGGACAAATCCGTGCCAGAACGGGGGAACTTGTGTGTTGGATGTGCTGCTGAAAGTGCCCATCTGCAAGTGCGCAGTCGGATTCACCAACGATTTTTGCACCGAAAAAATTGGTCAGAAACTGGGAAAATTCTAACCTATAAATATTATTGATTTATTGAATTTGGGTTAAATTACCGTAACACATTATTGTTATTGCTCTCCAGATTTCGATCCCTGTTCTCCAAATCCCTGCAAAAATGGTGCCACCTGTTCAGCCACAGCTGGTCCTGAACACACCGATTTTGACTGTTTTTGTGCCCGCAATTTTGCCGGAAGACACTGTGAACTCAGTTAGTTTCAAATTATTTTTACATCCAAAACATATTTGGTAATCCAATTTTACTGTAGGACCTTGTGATGACAATCCGTGCAAAAATGGCGGCACTTGCCGTACAACTCGGTCCCAATCCTTGTTTTTCTGTGTCTGTCCGCCCGATTGGGGAGGCAACACTTGCATGATATGTAAGTGATCAGACAAATTACTTATCGGTTGATTGAATGATCATTAACCGATCAATTATCGATGTTTCAGCTATCCCTTCAAGCGAAGAAATAGTCCAGGATCAGGTCCAATTGCCCGGCAATGTGAATTTCACCCAACATCTCTCCAGCGGACGTGCCGAGTGGATTGAGGAGCTGAAAAGGGTGACCCCTATGATGCCGAGCAGCACCCGTGGAACAACCACAAGTATGTTTCTGTCAAAGGGCATTGTGTAATAAACAGGCCGGCTTTGATTTTCATAAGAATGATCAGAGTACGATAATTTTCAAGTGAATTTTTCAACTGAGAGAGATAATTCACCCTATTATTTATCAAAAAATGAATTAATATTTGTTCAGACAATTCCGCCATTAGACTGGCCAACAGCAACAACATTGTGGCCCTTTCCTCGTCCGAGGAATTTGCCGGCCCATCTCCGCTCTCGCCATCCTCCACCTCTGCCCTCCAACGAGCTTCTTCCAGACGGTCCAAAGATCAATCGGTGGAAGGATTCTCGGGTACGGAACGGATTGTGGGGCCGCAAGAGATGCCGACCAGAACCCTGAAGGGCACGACAGCAGCCGAAGGAGCCGAGAACGGAGTCGGGAGTGATCGGGGGCGGAGAATGCCATGGACAACAGTGATCGCACTGATCATGGTGGTGGTGATCAGCAGGATCGGGGTGGGAGCACAATGGCCGAGTGCCGGATTATAGCTTATTAGGGGGGAAGATACCTTTAGTGGGCACTGTATTTGGGCAAAATTCCCAGCATTTCGATGGGTTCAAAACCAGCTTAGCACATGGATCACATAATGTTTATTTCAATTGATGATTTAGATTTAATTTTGTTTTTTATTAGCAAATTCTTTAATGAATGTCCGCCATTTATATTGTACATCTTTGTCTCTCGTTATAGCACCAAAATAAACTTTGGCCCCTTCGCAAGTGATATGGCCATAGAAAATCCACTCCCTAATGTCTTTTTTGATAATATTTTTGTAGTTGGAAAATATTTGGAAAATTGTTGCGGAATAAAAGCTGCCCAAAACCCGATTATTTGTTTTGTCAGTAATTTAACAAATATATATATGTATAAAATCCATTATCTATCAATGTGCTCCTGGTGCTGTTTGTATTTTATAATAAGGCCAAATCTTTTTTTAATTAATTAATTAATTAATTTGCGGACATATTTTTCTGTCAGAATATACAATTTTAACCCTCCAAAGTTTTTTTTTGTTATTTGGCCCACCGATTTATGTTTTTGTTTTCCACTTCCCCCTCCCCCATCGATTTTGCTGTTTTATTTTTTCCCATTTCGTCCCTTTTCGTCCTCTTTTGCTCTTTCTCCCGCCGAGTAAACAACAAAATTGTCCCATTATTGATCAGATCAGCCGATCCATTGGGTTGGGACCAAACATGTTTTCGCTTTTTCCTTTTTTTTTCTTTTACTGTGAATCATCAAATTCCAATTATCTATGACTCTATAATAAACCTATTTCGTGTCAAACTATTGAAAGTTAAAATTTAGGCAAGTGGTGGTTTTAAATTTTCTAAAAATCCATTCTAAAATCCAATGATACCAATTTTACTTTAAATGTAATATAAACAATTAAAAAAATTTTTGATTAAAAAGAAGCTTCAGACAATTATTATTATTCTCTGTTAAATCGTTATTAGAAATTGAATATGACGAAGTTGACACTACCTTATCCATTAATTGCATTCACAATCATCGTAAGTTTACACATTTATCAGACCTCGATTGGACCAGGGTTCCAAGGCGGCCCGGCCCGGACCTCCACCAAAAACCTGACCACCTGCCCTGGCCGGCTCTTACGAGTACTAGGCCCCGGCCTGGCTCGGCCCCAGCCCGGATAGTCCTTTATTTTTGGATTTTAGAAAATTTTATTCAAAAAGTGACTAATTTCCTAAGGAAAAAAGGACTAAATTTTCAAAAAATTTTCCGGCGGCCCCTATCGGGACCGCCGGCACCCCACACGGTGGATATAAGAATTATTTATTGGACGAATTTGTGGGAGTTGAGAGGTAAAAAAGGTCAAACTAACGTTGTTTAACGTTGAAATAGTTGGTGGATGGAAAAATATGTTGCATAAAATTGAGTTTTGCTTCAAATTTTCATTAAAAAAAAAAGTCCTTTATTTTGAGGATTTTCCCCAGTGAAATCCTTTATTTTTGCCCTTGATGTCCTTTTTTCTGAAAATTTTCGATAACATCTCTGTCTATATGTAATTCTATCATTTTGAAAAAATCACCGAAAATTTTTAAGAATTTTTTAAATGAATTTAAAGAATTTTAAAAATTTCCATATGCTAATATTGTTAGTTTCGCTTAAACTTACCCAAAAAAAATTCTACTGTAAAAAAACCATAAAACTCCTCACTAAAACTCTACTTTACTTTGAATTTTTCTATTAAACACACATAAAAATAATCTTCTATGTGTGTCCGTTAAATTTTAAAAAAGGTTCAATTTTTTAGTTAATTAATTTTTAAAATTAATTTATTAATAAAAAATTTTAATATTTTTTAAAATTTCATTTTAATTTTTTATCAAAAAATTCATATTTTGGGGCTGTGGTCAGAAATTTCCCGCCTACCGGGCCCAGAGACATCTAGGTTCAGCCCGGATGAAATCAGGCCCGGCCCGGGCCCGAAGACATCTAGGCCCAGCCCTGGATTGGATCCTTTCGGGGTACACCAAAGATTCATTATTAATCTCAAATTTTAATTCCGAAAAATTTTGTGAAAAATCTTACTCACATCCGACAAAAATCAGGGTCAGAGACCAACAAACACGGCGGGTCAACCCCAGCGAGCGATGGGCGCGATAGGCAAAAGTCTACAAACTTCAGTTTTTTTTAAAAATTGAGATTTCGGGGAAAACTATCTTTCATATTGTAAAATAAGTATTTATTCTACCAGTTTCTGTATTAAAACCTAGAAAACTCAACTGGAACCATCAAAATTTTTAAAGATTAGTATGACTGTCCATGCCCATGTTGACGCGCCGTGAACTACATACCCAATTTAGAATTATGCTCTTGGCCTCAAAGACACGAATTTTGCAATAATGGAAGTGTTCGGTCGATCGGCGGATAAATCGGAAATTTGTGTGAATGTTCAACAATACGATGGAGAGAACAGAGCGCCGGAAGAACATGGAGAAGAAGAAGAACAAGTACAGTAGGAGTGCGGGGAGGCATACTGTAGGATATATTGGAGACGTATTGTAGAACTATTTGTCAAGTATACTGTAGTTAAAATTTATGTAATGGTTTAGTTCTTCCGCCTGTTGTGGTGGGACTTCCACCCTGACCACACCGCGCTCTGCACTGCTCCCCGTGCTCCTTACCATTTCGGTCCCAGGCAAATGGTCCCAATTGACTATTTCAGTCGACCTGATGATCTGGCCGAAGCTTGTAAATTCCGGGGAAGTCAGTTCGGAAACCCGTTGAACTATCAGGTCGGTAAAATTCGAATAAATGCCAGGAATTTCGAAAAAATTAAGCTAAGTCTTGCGAGAGATGCCGGAGTGCAAGCATTCTTGTTCTTGGTGAATAGAGGCGCCATAAATGTCAACGGCACTCATGACTATCTGGTAAAATCATTTTAAATAATAGTAAAGCTGCATGAGCCCCCCCCCCTTTTTTTTTAAAAAAGGGGGGGGGAAGTCCCACCATTTTTTAAACTACAGTTTGAAGCGAAATGTCTGAATATCGTTTCTTTTTTCTCTATTGTTCTCTCCTTTTTGCGTGTTCTCTCCTCCATTTTCTTTCTCTTTTTTGCTCATGTGCGTTGTGCGTGACAGTGGCGCAAAAGACCGGAACCCAAAAGACCGACACTCAGAAGATTGAACCAAAAACTTTATTTGAAGCTTACAGGCACAAAATTATAAAAAACTTTCATACTCAGAATTTAATGCTCTATCTTTTAGAATTTTTGATTTTTCAACTTTCCCTGAAAATTTTTGAAATGTTTAGGAAAAACACCGATTTTTTGTATTTTTCGAAATATTCGAAAATTTTCAGGGAAACCCGAAAAATCAAAAATGCTAAAAGAGAGAACACAAAATTCTGCATATATTTGCTTTTTATAATTTTGTGCCTGTAAGCTTCAAAAAAAGTTTTTGGTTCAATCTTCTGAGTGTCGGTCTTTTGGGTTCCGGTCTTTTGCGCCACTGTCACGCACAATGCACATGAGCAAAAAAGAGAAAGAAAATGGAGGAGAGAACACGCA
The DNA here is from genome assembly GCA_001026735.1 of Rotylenchulus reniformis. Classification (NCBI taxonomy): domain Eukaryota; kingdom Metazoa; phylum Nematoda; class Chromadorea; order Rhabditida; family Hoplolaimidae; genus Rotylenchulus; species Rotylenchulus reniformis. Next base: position 8,262 of record LDKF01004628.1, on the reverse strand, counting down.
AAAAGGAGAGAACAATAGAGAAAAAAGAAACGATATTCAGACATTTCGCTTCAAACTGTAGTTTAAAAAATGGTGGAACATTTTTCATGTCCACAAGTGTATTTAGAATTGTAAGAGCATAGAATCCGATTCTGGAATGATGAGAAGTTTTTTTGAAGCTGGTCCGAATCCGGATTATCGTCACACCCAAAAAAATTTGTTGTTCGACCCACAATATGGAGTTAGCTCGTTCCCTAATGAGGACGAGGACGCATCCCTACCATTAGCCATTTGTGATCAATTTTTGCAATGTTCTTCAGCATGCCGAATTTTGCAACTACGAAGCAGAAGGAAGCGGCGGAAACAACGATAGCATCTTTTATATGTACAAAGATGATTTCGACAAATTTGTTTCGGTAATATATCCCGATTCGAATTGAATTCAGCTACTTATTAGCCAAAATTGCGCGAATCCGACAAAGTCGCATTTCGTCTCAAAACTCCGTCCGCCCATGTGGATGCTGGCGTCTTCTTCCTTTGGCTTCTGATCCTGCTCGCAGTCGGCCTTGGCGCCTTTTGGACTGCGGCGGAGAGCAAAGACCTAATGGTGCGGATGACGGGAGGGGGCAGAGATGCGGAACAAGGTCGGAAATGCAAGATGAAGAACAAAATGAAAAATGAAATGGAAAGATGGATATTTATAGGTGTGGAGCTGAACACACGGTCCGGAAACAACCCGGCCCAATCAGGAGAACAACAACAGCAAGATGATGCCCCCAGGGGCCAATAACAGTTTCGATCGACAAACGACAGAGACAACGACAAACGCCAAATTTGAATTTGGCGCTTGGCAACCCGTAAATTTGTCTCCAAACGCCAAATATTTGGCGTTTGGCGTTTGTCTCTGTCTTTCATCGATTTGGCGTTTGTCGATATCGCTCAATTTGTCTATGAATAACAGTTTGGAGAAAAGACAAAAATTGTTGTGAAAGAGGATTAAGAAATTTGTTTTGACCTATGCTAAGGGAATGAATCAAAAATCTCTCCATTGTTGGATGAAGGCTGACTAGCGCAGATGTTCGAAGAATCCATCATCATTTTGTTGTTCTCCGCTGCTATGAATCAGCCATTCCTTGCCACTAGATTTTGACCCAACTTTGCCTCCACAAAAACATTTTATTTTAGCCAAATTAATTAAAATGAGCGAGGAAGCGAAATCGCCATTGGCATCAACTGTTTCTGGATCACAGCGAGGCCCTGCATGGACAATTCAGGAACTTTTGGCCTTCGCGACGGTACAAATAGGCATGAAATTTGCGTTAGTCCATATCTTTAGGCCGTCCAACGCCGCCATGAAACCCTTTTCAATACCGCAAGTGGCCCTAATTTTCGAAAAATTGTTGAAGGTGCGTGGCTTGAAGTCGGAGCCGAATGCAGCCGCCTTGGATTTCAACGTTTTGTGGGGAAAACGGTCAAACAACTGAGAAATGACCTATGGCAAAAGAAAAAAGAAGGTGTACTCAAAAAGTATGACAATGCAACGCGCACCGGAAGTGGCGCAACCCATTTTGAGGAGGTCAAAATAATGTAAATACAAATAAATTAAATTAAATCCCCGGGATGGAAGTCACTGCGCAACAAAAGAAGGCGCTTGGTGAAGAAGAGATCATGGTTGTTGGCACCGAGTCGATGGATCCGCGCCAATCAGAATCACCCGGAATCGTTGCCAAGGATCCGTCGCTGATGTCCATTCGTCGTCCATTCACACCAAAATCCAGTTCCCGCGCGGATACACCGTATTCTGTGCAAACCGGTAGTTCAATTGAAATCGGGAAAAAACGCAAAGTGAGAATAAATAAAAATAAATTTAAACTGCCAAATATTTAGTACGAGGACATTGATTATTTGGGGAAGGAGAAAGCGGAATTGCAAAATGAAATCCTTAAAGCCGACTTGGGTAATAACTTGGGTAATGATCAACCTTATTTAACTGCTTATTTTAGAATACAAAAAGCTGCTTATTTATGAAAAGAAAACTTCTATGGGGATCCCGGCGTCAATTGAGAGTGAGGGGGTCATTGTTACTAACCAGGCAATGCAAGACCGCCAGCAAATGCGCGCCATTGTTTACGGTAGTTCTACGTCCGGAACAACTGGTGGGACGATGGATGACCCATATAACCCGAATTACCTTTAAACCCGAATTACCCAAGATCATTTAATATTTCGATTCTTTCTTCATAATTTTCATCGTCAATTTCATCGGCATTTCTCGTGTCAACAATGAAATTTTGAAGACATGCGCATGCGATGATGACTGTTGCCGAAACTGACGGATTTCGGAATCTCATTGGTCCCCGTCCACTTGAACCTTTGAGAACTTGGAATCTGAATATAGGGGTTTTCTTAATCATTTTTCTTATTTATGTAATCCACCTATTTTTCCAAATCCCATAAAGTTGTTCCACATTGACCCTTGTTTTGGAATGGGCCTCATAAAACTTTTTTCCATTTCACCAAGTTGGCCTTCTTTCATAGAGATCAAATAATCGGTGTCACTATATGCCGAGTCGCCGAGCAAAATTGCTGACGGGAATGGACGATAGCCAGTGTCGAATCGTTGGCCAATAGTTTTGCGAAAAGTGCGCTGATCGTGCACCGCTCCCGGAAACTTAGCACTCACATATAAAAATTTTCTTCTGAAATTTTTATTTGATTTTTTATTTATTTCTTATTGACCCACCCTCCATCTGATACACCCAAAACATTCAAACATGTTCTTCTATAACGACCAACGAAGACACCTCCGGAATTGCCAGGGGCAATGATGTCGATTAAAGTGCCGTCAACGGCGGATAATAGGTAGCTCTAACAGGTTCCAATTTATCGCCGATTTGTTGCATCAGAATTTCAACTTGACGTGGGGTAAGGCGAAAACGTTGTTGGAAATCTCGGGAGGACAAAGCACTGTAGTCCGTTGGCATATTTGGTGGATCTCGTCGCCGTTGTTCTACTAATTCGTTAATTTCATCCTCTTCGGAATCAGAATGGTCGAAATTTGCAAATTCGTACTCCATTTTTAATCTTAAATTATTTTGTTATTTTATTCTTTCAGTTATTTTAGCTTATTTGGGAAGGAAATGGTAATAAATCAATTGATTTTTATGTTTATAATGTTGGGAAAGATGTTATTTTGATTAAAAGATGAATGGCTTTTTTGGGACAATTCGATGTGTCGATTTGTCGACAGATTTGAGGGGCGAAGCTAAGCGCCCCCCAATTATTTGGCGTTTGCCATCTGAATTTGTCGATTTATCATCCGTCGAATAACAGTTTCCGGCGGAATGGAGACAAACGCCAAATTTCTGACGACAAACGCCATTACAACGGAGACAAACGCCAAACGACAAATTTCTAAACTGTTATTGGAGACAAGCGCCAAATGACAAACGCCATTGACAAACGCCAACGACAAACGCCAAATTTGGCGTTTGTCGATCGAAACTGTTATTGGCCCCAGGACCCTTGGCCACATTCTCTGCCGGATCATCGTTGTCGTGGTTGCGGTCGTGATGCTGATCATGGCCCTTAGCGGATGGTTTTGTATGTATTTTACTAATTTTTGTCCTTTCCGTGATTCTAAATTTGCAAATAATTAATTATTATTTTGTTGCAATGCCTAGCTCTTGTCCTGGCCATCCTCTGGACCGTCCTGGGCATTGTCTGCGTTTCCAAGTGCTTGTTCGCCCTCTTCAAATATGTCATCTTTCCCGACCAACGGAGAGACCAACGAGTGTTGATCTCGTTCAAAAAGTTCAGATTCCATCTCATTCTCCCCATTTTGTCCTGATTTGTCCTCCAATTCAGCCTTCGTCTCACCCCCATGGGCCTCCTCTGCTACGGCGTTGCCCTTCTGATCTGTGTCCCCTGGTTCCTCTTCCGCCACCATCCCTTGGCCTTCGTTCTCCTTGACCTCATGAACATTGCAATTTGTGCCTTTTTCATCAAATACAATGCTCTTGGACGCTATGTCAAGAAAATGCCAACACTGAAGGTGAGGAGCTGGTTGACAGACAAAATGCTTTTTAGGAATTAAATTCGAATTTTGATATTATTCCTTTTTCTGGGGTGGTCCATACAATAAGCTTTAAATGTTTTTCGGTTTAAGTGTCAGGTCATTATGTGTTCCATTTTTCTGTTGTTCGGAATCGGCGCCATCTATTTTCTGGCCAATCCATCTGCAGAGAAGGTGTATTTTGTTACTTACCAGATCATAATTTTTGATAAATTTTAGATAATTTGCAAAACAGTGGCGCCCATTGACGAGGATGACATCGTAAAATAAAATATTTTTTGTTCTAAATTTTTGTTCATTTTTTCGCAGAATGTCGCTGGTTTTTTCGTGCCGATGTTCAACAATCCCCTCGGCGTTTGTTGGGATGCAGATGTGGAGATGGGCTATCGGCACATTTTCGTCTCGATGTTTTCCGTCGTCATTTCGGGTGAATTTCCCCTTAAAATATTCCATTTTTATCAGATTTTTAGCTCTGTTCCTGCCCTTCTGGTTCTTCATCGACCTCATCAACTTCAGCAACAAAAAGTTCCCATATTCTCTCTTCACTTTTGGGGGTAATTTTTCCATTTTTCCGATTTTTCCCTATTTTCCCCATCCCTTCCAGCCTATGCTCTGCTCCTCCTGACCCTTCTGATCCTCTCCATTCTCCGGCACCTCGACCTTGTCCACCGTTCCAGCTCCCTCTACCTTCTTCTGATTCCCGTCCCTCTGATCTTCGGCACCCTTTTGGCACTTATCAAGGGAAATCTTGGGAAACTGTGGAATGGCAATTTGGTTTTGAATGAATAGCGAAGCGGAATTTCGAAGCGATTGATTTTTGATCGATCGAATGATTTTTCTTTTTATTTGCTACTTAAAAATTGCGTCCTTCCGATTCCTCGCCGGAACGCTGGGAAACAGGGGGGCTAAGGAACTAATAGTTGGGCCGACCAAGTCGAGTCGAGCCATCAGATTTACTCATCGTGGTTATTCTGCTTGACCCTTTGCCCAGCTCACCTTGATCGATGCTCTTTTGAATACCAAACCATCGGTTCACATACTTACAAGTTAGTTTGTTTTTCTATTATTACAATTACAATTTTTCACTCATCATTATTTCTTGCATCCTATCCAAATCTATCTAATAACTTCCCCGTTGTTTTTATCATTATCTTATATCTACCTTGCCATTTGGAAGAGGCTTTGTAATCTCTAGGACCTGTTCCCCCTCCCCCTAGGCTGAATTGCGGCTGTTGTTGCTAATGATTTCCATTCCAAACCTGTTGTGGATAGTGTTGTGCTGTTTTGTCTTTTCGTCCATTCTCAGCAATTCCTCCTTCCCAATCAGTCCCTAACTTCTGCTGATTATTGATGACTTCAACTTGCAATGATCCCGACCATGAACAGCTCCAACTTCTGCTCTCCTCCATCCGCAACAAGAATAAGCCCTTTCTGGTCATTGGCTCCATTTGTGCAGTCATTCTGCTCTTTGCATTGGCCATTTCCCTCCTACTGTACATCCAAATTTGCCAAATGGGTGAAGAGTTGCAGCGGGAGAAGGAGCAATTCCAGGCATGGGGCACTTTAAAGAGATGAATAAGTTGGAAAATAAATCATTTTAATTGATATTGATCATATAAAGTTAATAAGATCAATAAATCCGATAAGCTAATTGCTAAAGGATTTTACGGACCGATCTTGGCAAGTATTGTTCCCTGCTGGTGATAGAGACGAAATGACAATGGAAGAAGGACGGTCCAAACGGCACTCTTATTTGGCCCCTTTCTCGGCGTCGTCACCAAATTGTCGTGAGAATGGATCGAATTGAATTTTTTGGTTATTTATTTTTCTCTAAAAGGATGCGCTCCGAGTGCCCAAAATTGTCCTGCCGGACCGCCTGGATTGCCTGGCGACAAAGGGGATTCCGGGGGTATTTTTCGATTTATTTTTTAGTTTTTTATATAAATTTTGTTCCCAGTGCCTGGCCCTCCTGGCAACCCGGGTCCTCCGGGACAAAGTGCCGGTGACTTTGTGTTCGAGCAGGTCAAGCCGCCTTGTGTTTTGTGTCCCGAAGGGCCGCCAGGAATCAAAGGCCGAGTCGGACCACCGGGTGATTCGTTGAAAAATGGAAATCCAGAAAAAATTTTCCAACTATCGATTAGCCGATCTCTGATTCTATTGATTGTAATATTATTCAGGTCGCCCTGGTCCGATCGGGAACCCTGGCGATAGTGGTAGACCGGCCAAGGACGGAAGACCAGGACCCAAGGGTCCACCCGGGGAACATGGCCAAACAGGTTGGGCCAACAAAAATTGGACAAAACTAGCTTGGCATTTGGTTTAAGGACCTGCAGGACCAACTGGACCCACGGGTCCACCAGGGATGGACTCGCACAGTTGGGCCAAGTTAAACAAAAACAAAATGACATATTATGGAGAGGAAAATATTCAGAGTTGGCACTCCCGGGGTAAAGGGCTCGCCTGGTTTTCCGGGGCCGCCTGGAGACATGGGAGAGTCGGGAACGAACGGAGAACCGGGCAAGGACGGGGAAGCCGGCCCGCCCGGACCAGCAGGGTATACTTCAATTATATTTGCCTAAATTATTTCACAGTTTTACAGATTAGTTTTTTAAGATCGGCTTATTTAATTTGAATGACCGAGTGCAATTTATTCTACCGAATTTCCCCGTTTTTCCATCTGATCAATTATTTTAGCAACATATTATATTAGCTTCATGATTTAAATAGTTTGGACTTTATCAAATATTTGACCACCCTTTGTTTTTCAGCCCCCGTGGTGACAACGGTGTTCCTGGCGTTCCTGGAAGCGTAACTTTTTGCCAATTTTCTCCGGATAATTCGTTATTTATGTTCCAGCCAGGGGCTCGGGGCAAACCTGCCCCCGAGACTAACTACTGTCCCTGTCCTCCCCGTTCTGCTGCTGTCAGTGTCCGGGGTTCTGTCTTGCAGGAAGTTGTTCCGGCCGGTCCCGACCCTTCAACTCCGAGCAATTTGACCAAAAATGACAAAAATGGGGCGAAGAAAGGGTCGGAACCGAAGAAGACGACGAAGGTCCTGGAACCACCAAGGAACAACCCTTCAAATACGAAGACGAAGAAGAAGGCTCTCGGAAGGAGTGTGAGCAATTGAATTGATTATTGGAAAGTTGTGAGCAGTGATGATATCAATTAATCGCCCGAAGGAAAATCACAAGTTGATCGGTATATTAAATTTGTCATTTAAATAAATACCGTATATGCCTAACGATTTAATTTGATGCATATAATTCTCTAATATAAGGCCTCCCTCTATTATAAGGTCCCTTCTAATATAAGGCCCCCTTCGACTAGAGGTTGAAAAATATAAGGCCCTCTATCTATTATAAGGTCCCCTTCTATTCTAACGCCTCCCTAGACGGGATTGATGCTATAAAGAGTATTTTATCATTTTTTTAAGTTAAACTTATTTAATATTTTTTTAAAGTGAAGTTTTGGTATGAACAAAAAGAAGAACAAAAAATTTGCTATTGCTAGAAATGAAAATCTGAAAACCTTTACTTAAAGCCGTATTTCTTTTCAATTAAGAGGAAATTAAACTGAATAATAAGAAACATTCAATGAAGTCAGTTTTTTAAAAAATAATAGTAACTTTTGATTCCGCGAGTAAAGTGCCATGGCATTAAAATTCAAAAAGGATGAAGGCCCTCCCTCTAATATAAGACCCCCTTCGACCGAGATTGAAAAATATATGGCCTAGTCATTATAATAGAGAATTTACGGTAGGTAATTTTGGTATGATTGATTTTCTTATTCTTCAAATTTCTTTATTTCTAAATTGGATATCGAACTGAATTTATGATGAAATTATGACGAAAACTTTAAGCATAAGCAGTATCTTAAAAAAGACCATTTTAAAGCATAAGTATCTAAAATTATTTTAAGCTCAAAGTGCACGGGTCCGCTTCAATCACAGCCACCGCCGCCGCTGATCCGGAAATTGCCCTTCCCATCCGCCGTCCGCTGATCCTTCCTGTCCCCGATTGTCGGCCCTCTCGGGGTCCTTCCCCTCCCTCCCTCCCTTCCCTTTTGCCATTTGACCCGTCGAATTTGGCCAAAATTGGGATTCGAACGGAATAATACACCTGCTGCATGGAAATTGAGAACAGCGAAAGAAAGAAAGGAGGCACATGGGGAGGGCAGAGAAGGCGCCGATGGCTTAAGGGGGAGGGG
>LDKF01004625.1:0-12361 GCA_001026735.1 Rotylenchulus reniformis | reverse complement strand
CACTATAGGACCCCTGACACGACTACGGATTATTATCATTACCCCATTTAATGCTTCTTAAGTTAATAAAAAACTTCTGAAATGTGTTCTGATAAGTGATAAGATTATTAACTGAGGAGTTAATGATAACAGTCTAGAATAAAAGCCAGGGGTCCTATAGTGTAGTGGTTATCACTCCAGACTCTGAATCTGGCGACGGCGGTTCGAATCCGCCTAGGACCTACAGTTCTAAACTTTTTGTCAAATTTTTATAAACCAACAAACTCTCATTCATTTAAAATTAAAAACTTCGAAATGCATTAATTGATAAGGTTTTTGTTCATTTTTATCGAATTGAAGTTTTTTGGACCAAAAGAGAAAGGTTTTTGAAATTAATTTTTGGCGCCAAGAAATTTGAAACGCTTGAATCAACTCTCTGGCGCCAAATTGAAAATATAATTGTATCTGCAATAATTTATATGTTGTAGCCGATTCTTCAGCCTATTCTGCTTTTACGGCCTGAACAATCTAGAACAGAACATCAAAAACATTAGCTTGGTGGATCTAAAATAGCTTCCGAAAGTTTCAAAAATTGTTCTTCCGAACAGGTCAAATAATCGCCCGAACATTTTATCGCTGTTTTGATGTTCGGATGATGTTTTAACAATGGATGAACAAAATATGTTGGAATTTTCAGAATGTTTTGTAGAACCCCCAAGTTAATGTTTTAGATCTTAAGTTATTGAGTTTCTATGTAAAAAGTGTCATTTTTGGCAAATGTTTGGCTCACCGATGCAGAATCGGCTGAAAATGCAGAATCGGCTCCAATATACAATATATACTTTTTAAATTCAATCGAATGGTTCAAATTTTTTTAATTATTCAACAGACAGATGAACTATATCCCATTTTTCCCCCACCGAATCTCTCGCCCACTCAGACACCTTGACACAATTTTTGTTATGAATGAAAAACAATTTGAAAATATAGGTACAATTTTTCCTAAAAAGATATTGATTTTTCATTAAATATTCGTTTTTAGATTTTTTTCTTAGTGGTATTGTTATTTATATGCTAATAATACGATGAGAAAAACATTAATATGTTTAATTTTTCTATTTAAAGGTGCAATATTTTTTCCTTTTTACAAAAAAACTTTAGAATTCCAACAATAAAATTTCTGACCTGTTTTGGATCAACGCCCATTCTGACATTTTTGGATCAACGACCCAGCCCGGATTCGAATACCCCTTTAGCGGCCATCATCCTGAACTCCATGAATGCCAGTGTGGACCCCTGCGATGACTTTTTTGAATATGCTTGCGGAAATTGGATCAAGCAACACCCCATTCCAGGTAAAGAAGAACCGAGTTGATCCCGACTACCGATTTCGGGATTGGATTATTCTTAAATTCTGGACTCGTCGAGATTTGGTCGAAAAATTCAAAAATCCATTCATTCCGGGATTGAAAAACCAAACAAATCTTGAAAAACCCAAATCAATAACATTAATTAATAAAATTAAAAAAATAATAATTAATTAATAAAATTAAAAAATCACTAATGATAAATTCAAAAAATCTTGAGATTTTCGGCAAATGATTATTTTCAAAAAAGAACTATGGCTTCCGGGATTGACAATTTCGAGATAATCCGGAAACTTCGGGATTTCGAGTTATACTGTATCTTTTAATTTTTCCTCAAGACGACGCCCCTTCGGTGTCCAACTTCGAGAACCTGGGCCAGGATCTGGAGCTGGCCCTGAAGGACCTGCTGGAGGACGAGTCAGAGCTGGTCCGGGCGGAGGTGAACAGTGACGCGGTGAAGAAGGCAAAGTCCTTCTACCAAATGTGCCTAAACGAAAGTGAGTCCGAGGGATGGCTTTTGAAAATCCTAAGCTCGAAAATCTGGATTTTCAATTTTTGAAAATTACGGGTTCGAAAATGAAGGGAGAGATAAAATTGGGAGTCAGATTTAAAATAAATGAAAAAAAAACATGGCGAACAGAATGACTAGGAATGGAAAAAGAGGAAGTTAAAAAACCAAGGGACAGAGTTGAAAAACAGGGGTATAACTGAAAAACAAGTTTTCAAAAATCATAAATATTATAACTGATCATTTGATGAATTATACGTCAGATTAAAGATTAGTTCATCTTGACAGACCTGCAGGGCGGATTCAGCATTTCGACTTGGGAGGGTACCCGTGCCCGTTTTTTAGGGGTACTTATGGCTAAAACCCCCTCCATAAATCCGCCATTGTGACAGACGAACATTCTTTGGTGACCTTAATCTTGTGTTTAGCTGAAATCATGGCATCATGGCGGAAAGTATTCGATGCTGTGCTGGTGACCTTCGGCGGTTGGCCTTCGCTGGAAGGGTCTTCGGAGCCGAACATCAGGATACGAATTGAACGGCTCTACGGGATCATGGCAAGATCTTTTAAATTTCATTCATCATATACAGTTTTTGAACTTGATTATCATGATAAGCCTTTTTAGAAGCTTGGCAAAAAATTCGAACCATAAATTTCAGGTGGCCAAGTTCAGGGCGGACTCCCTGTTCAAAGCTACGGTCCAGCCTGATGATAAAAACTCGGATAAACATGTGCTCTTGGTAAGAATACTTGGTAAGAAATTATGATTTAGTGGACTTTTTCGCAGATAGATCAACCTGCTCTGAACCTGTTCGCCCGAGACTTCTATATGTTGTTAGAGACCGAGGACGAAAGGCTGGCCTATAGGACACTGTAATTTCACTGATTTTTTTTGTAAAAATTCCTATCCCAAAAATCTAAAACTTAGAGTTTTATTTTTCCAGCGAAACTTCTCATTTTTCCCAAAATTTCATACTTTAAGGGATAATTTGAATTATGATATGGTGGTTAGGCCCTTTAAAAATTGAATGAAAATATTTTCACCAAAAATTAATTATCCTTCAGAATTTTAGAAATGGAAAAATTAAATTGCATTCAAAATTTCACAATTTTTTAACCCCAGGATTCGCGACGTGTTAGTACTGTTGGGAGCTGACCCGAGGGTGGCGGAACGGGACTCCCTGGAAGTGTTGCAGTTCGAGACGGAGTTGGCCAATGTAAAAATAATTAAAAATATTATAAATTAAATTAAAAATGCATTAATTGGATTCAGATTACGGTGTCGGAAGACCAACGGCACGACATCGCGGAACTGTACACCAAATGGACCATTGGCGAGATGAATGAGAGGTGCGATACTTTTGCAGAAAAACAGGGGAAATATTGTGGAAAAAAATAAAAAAAAAATTTGTACAAATTTTAATGGAATTTTCACAGGTTCCCCAACTTCGATTGGCTGCTGTTCTTCAACACCATTTTCGAGGACATCGGTAACAATCAGCAACAGCAGAATGGAAGCCGAAAGATACGTTTCGATGCCGACGAACCCATTGTCATCTACGGGGTGGAGGTGAGAAAATTACATTTGAAAAATGGCCCGAATATTCAAAAATTGGAAATGCACAATTGAGTTTTTTAAGAAATTTGTACATCCCTTGCTTTATTAATTAAATAATTCAATATGAATTTTTGAATTTCATTAGCTTTTAATTAAATATTTTATTGCTATTTATGGTTAAACACAAAAAATAAAACGATTTTTTTGCAGTTTGTTGCCCGCCTGGACAAACTGTTGCCAACCTTCGAACCCAGGCAATTTTTGAGATTTTTAAAAAATCTAAATTGAATTTTAGGGTGATCCAAAACTACTTAACCTGGTGCTGGTTCTTCAAGGCCATGTTAAGGTCTGGTTTAATAAAAAAATGGATTCTACATAAAGTTTGGGTAAAATTCATCAGGGCTGTGCACGGGCCGGCCCGGCCCGACCGGGCTTGGGCCGGGCCGGGCCTAGGTGTCTCCGGGCCCGGGCCGGCCGGCCCGGACAGGCCCGGTAGGGGAAATTTTTTTTGGCCGCAGCCCCAAAATGTTGAAATTTTTAATTAAAAATGAAAAAATTAAAAATTTTTTTTTTTAATTTTTTATTAATAAATTAATTTTAAAATTTAATTCAAAATAAAAAAAATCGAAAATTTTTCATTTTATCGGACACTCATAGGAGATGATTTTTTCATTTTTTATAGAAACTCAAACTAAATAAGGGTTTTTTGTGGAAAGTTTTATTGGCAAAATTGGAGGGAAAAATTACCTATCTTTATTAGCACATGAAAAATCATAAAATTAAAATTCAGTTAAAAATTTTTGAAAAATTGTTCGGTGATTAAAAAATTTTTTTCAATGATGTTAGAATGGACAAAATATATTATACGAATTCGTAATTTGTATAAAAAATCTGATTTTTAAAAATGATAAAGATTCTACCAAAAATTTTTTGGAAAAATTTTAAAAATTTTTGGAAAAATTTGGGTAAAAATTTTTTTCCCGGGCCGGGCCTGGTAGTCGACGGGCCTAGCCGGGCCGGGCTTTTTTTGTTGAGGTCCTGGCCGGGCCGGGCCGGCCTGGAGCAGGCCCGTGCACAGCCCTGAAATTCATACGATTTTTCCTTTTTTCAGAGACCTGCCCGACCCTTTTGCCCTGACCATGTTCAAGTTCTACCGTACCCTGAACTGTGCGAAAAAATTATAATTATCTTTAAAATATAATATTTAAACTTTCAATAAATTCACCAAATTGAAAAAATAATTTAATAATGAAAGACCCGTAAAAATTTATTTATTTTTTATTATTTTGAAGTGATGATGGTGCAAAAGCTTCGTTGGCACGGTTGTGTGACCCGGATCAACAGTTTGATGCCAATGGGTAAATTTTTCTAATCGTGAAATTTTCATAAAAGTTTATTTCCAGCCACCTCCAGCATCTATGTGAAACACCACTTTGACAACGAGGCCAAGGCCCAAGTGGAGGAAATGATAGCATTGGTGAAAATTAAAAAATAAAATCAATAAAATATCGGGAAGGAAAAATTAATAAAAGCGAAAAATCGACAAAATGAAATGGCAAATCTTTAAAAAAATTTTATTGGAAAATTCAATTTTTGGTGGAAAAACAGATCATAAATAGGGAAAGCAAAAATCTCTTCTAAAATAGATATTTTTACTTTAAATTAGCGGGAGATCGTATAAATCAATAAAAAATCAATATTCGATACTTGGGTAAATCGATAAATTTTTTGAATTTAAAAAGACAAAACAACAACTTTAATACCGTAATATAATGAAAATCGATTGAATGTTAGAAAATATCATTGTTTTTAATGAAATTCTTTCGATACAATCTTGAATAACTCACTTATAAAATTTATTCTACAAAATTTTCAAAATCACTAAAAAATATTTTTCCCAGATTATGGAGGCATTCGTGGAGTTGCTTGATGAGGAGGACTGGTTGACCAGCGAAACGAAGGCATTCGCCAAGGAAAAGGCAAAATAAATATTTTGAAATTCCAAAAATTTTTTCATAAATTTTTCAGATCAAAACGATGCACCAGAAAATTGGCTACCCTGACTATTTGGAGAACCTGACGGCGGTGAACGCGGAATATGAACGGTAAAATTTTTTTTCCAAAAAAAGGAAAACGATCAGTTTCGCAATGATCAAATTTGCAAAAAAAAATCTATAGGGTTTGTTTTTTCGAAAAAAAATATTTTATCAATTAAACAAATTTTGGGTGGAAAAATGAGCAAAAATCAACCAATTCCTAAATGTTATGCTATAAACAAGAAAATTTGGATAATTTTCAAAAAATTTCTGAGAATGGCATTTTCCCATTTTCAGTTACATCGTATTCGAGATGGACTACTACCGTACCAAGTTCCAATTCTACGAGATGTATCAACGGGACATCCTGGAACGCATTCGGATGCCTGTCGATCGGAACAGGCAAATAAAAATAAAAATCGAGGACAAAATAAATTTTAAAAAATTGAGAAAAATTCTTTGAATTTTATTTTTGGAAAATTCCAAATAAAAGATATGTAGAAATGGGATAAAAAATTGATTTATCGGGTCCCTATTTCAAAATTATTTATATAAAAATTTTAGTTTGAAGGATAAAAGCAAAGATTTTTGGAACAAAAATTGGCGAGAAAATTCCGTAAAAATTCGGACTAAATTCACGGTCTCAAAATCGCTAAAAATTATAATTTCGATGCAATATCTCAAATTTTCAGATGGGTCGCCGGTGCCGCGTTGGTCAATGCCTTTTATTCACCGAACACCAACGAAATCAGTAGGATGGATCTTTTTATATTTTATTTAATATATTTTTGCGCATTTTTAAGTTTTTTTTCTTCGAATTTTTTCACATTTTTCCGCAGTTTTCCCCGCCGGCATCCTCCAGCCCGTCTTCTACAACAAGCACTTTCCACGCTCAATGAACTTTGGCGGCATCGGCGTGGTCATCGGGCACGAGATAACACACGGTAATAAAAATAATTAAAAAAATTAAAAAATAAAATTCTCTTACAAGGGAACATATCGAGGTGTCAGTATTCAAATCGGAATTTAACCCATCTTATCTTGTAGAACACCCTCACATTACCGCTACCGCTCCGAGTCCCGAATGATCCGAGTACCGAATCAGCCATAACTTTTTTTAAGGACTTGTTAGACCAAAACTTCGAATGTCAAATATATGCAGAATTTTATGCTCTACATTTCTGTAAATACGGTTTTTTCGAACTCCTTCGAAAAAGTTCGAATNNNTTCGGGTTTTTCGAAAAATTCGAACTTTTTCGAAGGAGTTCGAAAAACCGTATTGACAGAAATGTAGAGCATAAAATTCTGCATATATTTGACATTTGAAGTTTTGGTCTAACAAGTCCTTAAAAAAGTTATGGCTGATTCGGTACTCGGATCATTCGGGACTCAGATAGGTAGCCATCGTGGTTTATTCACGCGGATCATCCGCCCTTTAGGATGGCGTCGATCGTACCTTGCAAACATACTATAATGTGATACGCCAAAAAAGTGACTGGATATTAATTTAAAAGACAAAATGATGAATATAAAGCTGAAATTAATCATGGTTAATGAAAATTATACATTGAAAGATGGATATCATCCAAAGGGCGAATGAACCGCGTGGATGAACGACCATTCGTTTATTTTTAATACCGATTTTTCTATCCTTCTTTATTTGTGCGGGCCAAAAAAGGCAAAAATATACGATGCAATGTGAGAGTGTTCTACAAGAAAAGATGGGTTAATTTCCGATTTGAATACTGACACCTCGATATGTTCCCTTGTTAGAATTGTTTCAAAAAACCCATTTAAAAATTAAAATTTCAGGATTTGATGATCGAGGCCGTCTCTATGACCAATTCGGCAACATTCGCCAGTGGTGGTAGGAATTTCAAGATAATGTTTAATACCTTTTAAATTATTGAAAATATTTTAGGGACAATGCCACCATCGTCAAATTCGAAGAGAAGGCCAAGTGCATCGAGGATCAGGTGAGAAAAATTGGCCTGAAAAATCCATGATTTTCAGGGGTCAAAAAATTCAAATTTCAATTTTTACAGTACTCCAACTACATTCTGGACCAGATCTCAATGAAAATCAACGGACGGAGTACCAAAGGCGAAAATATTGCCGACAATGGAGGACTCAAACAGGGTGGGAATTTTCACAAAAAATTTTTATCAAAAAATTTTCCCCGATTTTTCAGCCTATCGAGCCTACAAAAAATACGAAAAATTCCACATGATGCCCCAACAGCTGCCCGGGGTCAACCTCACCCAGGACCAGCTGTTCTTCCTCAACTATGCGCAGGTCAGAAAATCAAAATTTATAAAACTAAAATTTCAAACTTTCAGATTTGGTGTGGCATTATGAACGACAAAGAGGCCATCCGAAAGCTGAGGACATCCGAACATTCGCCGGGTCCCATTCGGTGTGTGCTTAATTTTTATTTTAGGTCCAAAAACTTTTTTGGTTGTTTTTGGGCCTTGATTTCACAAATTGGAGAATTTTTTTGGATTTTTTAGGCCAATTATTTAAAAAAAAATTCTAAAAGAAGACCTAAAAAGAAGACCTCTTTAAAACCTTTCAAAGCGTCCTGTTGCCCTAAAAATTCCTCTGAAATTCCAAAAAATCAAAAATATAGCTAGGCTCCGTTCGTTTTTTGAAGTTCAACAGTTAAAATTTCCGAGTTAGAGGTCTAAAAAATTTAATGCTTACTGTGGAAATTTCAAAATTGAACAAAATATTAATTTGCCATAAATTCCAAAAATTATTTCAGCGTCAAAGGCCCCCTGTCCAACTCGTTGGACTTTGCCACCGCCTACAGCTGTCCGGCGGGTTCTCCGATGAACCCGGTGCGCAAGTGTCGGGTTTGGTGAGGCCCTGAAAATTTCCGCGAAAACCCGCCAGCCATCACATCATCATCATCGCCATTTTGCTGCCCGATGAATTTTTGCAATTCACCTCCAACCCAATTTTGAAAAAAATTTATGGACTGAAAATCCAAAGATTGAAATAAATCCTCCGATACAGATTTTTAGGGGTTCTGAAATTTTTTGAAATTTTGTCCCCAATGGGTTACCATTTTTCATTTTTATAATTATAGTTTTTCTGAAAATTGGTTTTCTTCTGCTTGGTTCGCATAATCGCGGATTTTCGATCCCGATAACGGATTCAGTTTTTTTATCATGGGTTTTTCTAATTCTGACTCCTAGTTTTATCCTTCGATTTTTTCAATAAAATTAAAATTTTCCAGAATTTTTTTTGGCAAAAGGGATTTTTCTTATATTTTGCCAAAATATTTTTCCACCGATTTTTGATTAAAAAATCTGATTGGGTCACTCCGATCACTAATCATCGTGAATTTTTCATCCATTTCCGGCCATATTCCTCCCTCCTCCTACCATAAACCATACCCTTATATCCCATATGTATTGTATTCCTGTGTCCTCACTCACTACAGTATACGACGATCTTTGACCATTTTGCTAAAATGCCATCATCAATTTTTGTTTTCTTATTTTTTTGTGTCATATTTTTGATCCGATGATGCTTTACATATTATATGTGTTCTAGTCCAATAAATACACAAAATTTCCAATTTATATAATTTTGGAATTCCAATTTTTTTTTCGTCTCTACTAANCCTTTTAGAACCAATTTTAAACATCTTTTTTTCATCATAAAGATGATAATTGGGGCGGGTATCACCGGCCAAAATATATTGCTACCCAAACTAAATGCCATCTAAAATTTGTTGAAACAATTTTTTGAATTTTATTATTTATGGAAAATAACCGAACAATCGATATGGTTAACCGGACGGCAAAGCCCAAAATGGAAACAACAGAGACCCAGAAGAACACCGGTTCTTACATTGGTTCTGAACAGCATAAAACTATCATTATTTATTTGCTCAAGTCCCCTTCTCAAACACTCAAAATTTCCATTTTTGGTTTTGGAGCGATTGTTGAGGATATTTTATATGTAGGAAAAATACGGCTGGATGATAAGGTATAATAATAACCTTGGTGTCCAAAAGCTAGACTACGAATTCTAGTCAAAAAAGAGCCAAGTCCATCCGGATTCGCTCATTTTGGGAAAAATACTGTCATTTTTAGCCTATTATAAAAAACGACGGTATTTGGCCATAATTTTGGTCACATTGGACCAATTTGAATAGGTAGTTTAGTTTCTTTTTTAAGCAAGTAGACTCTTGGCACTTTTAGGGGTTGATAAAATTTCCAAATTAATATTTTATGAACTTTATTATGCCATTATATTGGATTTTAATAATAATATATTTTTAATTTACTTTTTTGAGCTCAAAATGATGTTCCTCTGCGCTCTGATCAGTTCACTGTTGTTGATCGCCAACTGTGTGGGAGCTCTGCAAAATGCCGTGAAGGGCAAGAGATGTGCCCAAAATCAGGTGAAAACAGTAATGATTTATACAAAAAGGGGGAATTAATTTTTTCTCCATATTCTTGATCAAAATTACTCGAAAAAGTATAACATATATAGGCATATAAAAAATCGATACACCGAGCTTCTCAAGCAAATTCCTACATACTACGGGGGTGATTGAACGACCCAATAGTCATTTGAAAAAATTCAAGGTGAAAATTATTGAAACGAAAATTTGATTTCAAAATTACAAAACACCAACAGCGAAACACCATAAAGTGAGGAATTAAATCTTTCGTGAGCCCGCTGTTCTGTAATAACGCGTCAGAGACGCATAATAATAATTTTCTCTGCACTTTTTTTGCACTGTCCTATTAGAACTTTGGATTTTCCCCACTATAGGGTCGATCGGTCACTCCAGTAGTATTTAATCTAATTAGCAACATATTTATTAATTTAATTAAAATAAACAAAATACACGTTAAGATATTGCCTATCCTATCCTATAAGTTACCATAAAATCATTTTTTGTACAATTTTTTAATAAATTTCATAGGTGGTCAACAAGCTGACAGTGTACGAGGACGGAGCTATTGAGGCCGAATGCGGCCCGTTACCCTGTGGTACAACCTCCTACGACACCTGCTCTGATGTAAATTAAAATTTTTTTTAACGTTTGCTATTTAATTTTTTTATTTTTTCAAACGAAATAATAGGAATTAAAAATTATTTATTATAAAATTAGAGTTTATTCATCAGATAAGTCTTCTTTCTTGAATTAAAGTCTTAAACAACTTTTGCTGTACTTTTTCGCGTGATTTTTATTGAATTTTCAAGCATAAAAATACTTGATTATTATGTACCTAATTTAGAAATTATTTTCAAAAAATCATTTTTCTATAATTTGGAGAATAATTCCACTTTTCAGGATCTGAGCTCTTGTAAGGCCCCCACCGAAGTGTTCAGCGGCATGAAATGGGCACACAATGGCCAGAGGTAAAAGTTGATAAAAATTTGAATTTTTAAACTATTTTTTAGTCTTTTGCTCCGCTGTTGTCCATTACAAATCAAAGACAAGGTGTACATCGGCACTGATCTGGTCACTTTGGTAAAAAAATTTCCTTTGAAAAATTATCGAAATAGAATATATGCTTATTAATAAAATAATATTTTCCTAGTAGATTTTTTAGCTTGAAAAAAATAATTTGGAGTAATATAGATTTTTGCCATATTAATTTTTAGCGTCTAATCTAAACTGATTTAAACAACTTTAGAAAATATTTTATCTGGATTTTTGCATCTTATTATTATATTAATTTTTTTTTTGCTTCGCTTGAAATCGTCTAAAAATAGTTACATTTTTTGTTTGAACTCGATTAATAAAGTCTAAAAAATTAAAAATAGTAAAAATTAATTTTTGAATTTTTAGGGTTCTTATTACACCGGTGGAATTGTGCCGGAACAGGACCGAATGAGCCAAGGCCAAGGCACTGAATACGATTTTGTGGCCAATGCGCGAACGGAACAGTAATAACATTTAGCATTTTTTGAAGCCAAATTTTGCAAATTATATTCTGAATTTTTTTTTATCAGAAAATAGAATTTGAAGTTGAAAATGAAAATAATAAATAAATAATTTGGAATTGAAAATAACAAATAAATAATTGGAATTTGTTTTCTGGAATTCGTAAGAAATCAAAATTTCAATTTTTCAGAGGCGGGGTCAGGGTCTGGGTCTATCGAGCTGTCTGTGGAGCCGGACACCAAAAATCTGCGCAACCCCAGCAACAGGTTGCCAAGCAACAGCAACAAGTTGCGCAACAGCCACAACCTGCTGCAGTTGAGACCGGCGAATCCACGGATGGACAACCCGAACAGTAGGGCCAGTTCACTATTCCCGAAAAATTTGGCCAAAAATTTCAGGATTTTTTGAGACATAATTCTGTGATAAAAGAAGAAAATTTTGTAAATTTTTTTTTAATATCAGGAAATGCCCGAAAAACTTTTTTGTACTGCAGGAAAAGGTCCCTTTATACGAATTTTTTCATGATCACAATGATTTTTTTTTGTTTTTTTTTGCAGAAAGTGTATTAATTTTTTAAATTTTCTCCGGTTTTTCAGTGTCCAACAGATCAAGGCCCCAGAAGAGTCCGAGCAGGTCCAGAACCCACTGCAATACCGACCTCGCAACCATTGCCAAATGCGCAGGGATGTGGTGCCGCCGAATGCGGCGGCCTGATCAGAAGTGATCAGAAATGATCCATTTTTTAAAAAACATTCCACTTCTTTAATTACCGAAAATAAATAATTTTTTTTTAATGAGTTTTTGCGAAAAATCGGATTCGGAATTTTTTTATTTTCGAATTTACTTCGTTTTTCGACCAAAAAATTCCATAAATTTTGCTTTGTTCAGAATATTTCATTTGCCAAAAAACCATTTTAGATTTTTTTTTTTTGCAAATTTTATAAAGGAATTTAAACCAATAGTAAAATAAGCAGAGTGTTTTTGGATTATTATGGT
>LDKF01004624.1:1866-13048 GCA_001026735.1 Rotylenchulus reniformis | reverse complement strand
AAAAACAACCGCAGTCAAACCAAAAACTCGTTTTTAAAAGATTGCTAGGACAAAATTTTAAAAGCCACTTGCGTAGAATTTTATTTTATATATTTTTTGGCATTTTTAATTTTTCGAAATTCCGAGAAAAAGTTTGAAATTTTCGTGAAAAAATATTTTCCGATGTATTCGAAAAATTCGAATTTTTGTCGGAAGTCCGAAAACCACAATGACCAAAAAATGGAGAATAAACCTTGACTTTTATACTTTTGGCCCAGTAAATTACAAACGAGTTTTTGATTTGATTCTTAACGTCAAATATGGCGGGTTTTTAACCCGTTTCTTCGTGTGCTTCAGAAATTTGTTTCCATTTAGGTATACCAAATTTTTCCAAAATGTTTTAGATTCACAATTGACAATCTCCACAACAGAAATGAAACCAAGACGCATAAATTGGTTCCAAAGTGGCTTAGATCTGCAATGGACAAGTTCCACAGCAATCCATTGATTAGCAGAAAAGAAATCAAGGCCCTCAACAAATTGATGGATGCGATCGAAAAACGTATTGGAAAGAAGACAATGATATAGTGATCACTTTTAGGTGAAAATCAGATTTTTGTTTCGGTTTCGACCAATATTTTCGGCAATTCGGGTTTCCAAATTTTCGTTTCTAACTCATCCGACCGGAGATGGAGCTTTAACAACAATTATTATAATTGCAAATATAGCTCCATAGTTTCTTCTATTTATTCCTTCCATTCTAGATCAATTTTGCTATCATTTTCTGGATCCATTCTTGTTTTTAAAGGATGGAATGGTTATGCTATCTTATTCCTGTCAGTTTTATTCGTATTCTATTGGCTTATCTGAAATGTACTTCAATTTTAATCATTAAAGAGATAACCGAGTGGATATACATAGAAAGAGCGCTATTGATAAGTTACATGGGCTTGAGTGTTAAAAAGATTATATTTATTATAAAATGCCCAATATTATTACATTTTGATTATTAGGTAAATAATTAAGGATAACAAACATATTGGCCTATGAAATTTCCAATACAATTTATTTTATTAATATATTTTTATTATTAGATAAATAATAGAGTAATATAAACATATTGGTCTATAAAATTCCTGATATAAATTATTTTATTATTACATCTTGATATTAGGTAAATAAGAAAGCGATATAAACAAATTGACCTATAAAATTCCTGATACAGATTATTTTATTATTGCATTTGATAATTAGTATAAAATTATAAAGTATAATATTGGTCTAGATGATAGATTTGATGAGTTTCATGTCATCATCTAATGAGAGGTCAGATCATTAAAAAAAATTTCTTAAAAAAATTAATAATAATTTCCGCTAGAATATCCCTGTTTGTGATGTTCTCAATGAATGTATTTTATAATTAACGCATATTCACATCTTGTTTTTATCCGACATTACTTAATCGGTATGTTCGTGATTTTCATCTAAAAATATAATTTATAACGATATTTACAAATGAAAAAAAAATTAAAAAAAAAGATGGAAATCGTGAAGATTGCTGCAAAATATTTGAAGAATTTACAATCAAAAAAAACGATTGGACCAATAAATACAAGCTAGTGGAGAGCTTTAAGCCACGTAAAACAGCAGTTGGATATGCAATAATCGGGAATAAAAAATGAAATAAAAAGAGGCAATATGGATCCTACGGTGTGCTGATGTGAGGGTGCTAGGACGTTAAAAAATAGTGTCAACTGGGGCGTTAAAAAAAGAGCCAAATGCAAAATTTTGGCCTAAATTTTTTTTGTTAGATTTGTTAGACAAAAAGTATAAAAGGCAAAATGGTTCAGAATTTTACGCTGATTCGAATGGTATATTTTGTTTTCCGGAATTCGGCCAAAATGTTCGAAATGTCACCTAAAAACCGTATTTTTCGGTATTTCGGGAAAATTTCGAAAAAATAAAAATACCAGATGATAGAGAATAAAATTCTGCACAACTTTGCTTTTTATACTTTTGGTCTAACAAGTCTTATAAAATAGTTTTAGGCCAAGCCTTTGCATTTGGCACTATTTTCACCTGATGTAAGTGCTGACATTTGCGGCCATTCGTGGCTAATCCCCTTTTCAAACGAAACCCCAGAAAAAGAGTTTTTTTTTGCCAAAAAATAGAGTAAAAAATTTGGCTAAAAATTGTGGCCAAAGCCTAAACTATGCGAATTGGTACACTCACTATTTAAAAAGTTATGGCCAAATTGCTGAGAATTTGTCCAAATATTTTGGCCATAAATTTTTCACAGAGCTCTAATACGAGCGAATTTGACACCAAATTTTTTTTTATTACGCTTGCTTTGAACCGAGTTACAAGTAGTCAATAACCCTCACCTATACTTATTGACAGATTTCTGCAATATTCCCCAAAATATTTTGCAGAAATAAAGAGTAAAAATAGCACAAAATTGCAATTAATCAATAGGCATCTATTAAACATGCTATAAGGAATAACATAATGCGTAGTCGTAATTGAAAAATAATTTATTTTTAAAAATTTTCATAAAATAATAAAATATATTAAATGAATATTTATCTTTTGCTCAAAAATTACCGATGTTTGGCAATTTTATTATTTGGTAAATTTTAATTATTTCTTATTAAATGAGAAAGATTTATCTTAAAATTAAAAGCAATTTACAACTTACTTGTTAGATTATATCTGGGATTTATATTATTTTTCAATATTCTAAATATCTTTTTAAAAATTGGAATTGTAACCTTCGAATTAGATTTAAAAATTTTTAAAATTAACATAATAACAAAATTTCAACAAATTATATTAAGATAGAAGAATCGTTTTATTTTTTTATTTGCATAATAATAAAAAATTTATTGATTATAATGGATAAATTGTAAAATAAACCGATAAACCCTTATTCGCTAAAAAAATTAAAATATTTTAAATTATATTAACGATCTTAATCGATAAATTAAACCAATCTGCTACTTATAAATTAGTTGCAATTTAATAGTATATCTTGTTAAATTGCTCAAATAAAATGGTATAAATTATTAATCTATTTTACATCAATAAATGACATAAAAATAAAAAATAAAATTTTTAAACCTTATTAGCTCAAAATTATAAAATCAAAAATATGCAAAAACAATGGCTTTTTTAATCTTTTTACTTAAGGAAAATTCCTTCGAAAAAAGTATTTTTCAATAATTTCTTAAAACTTTAAAAAGTTTCAAAAAAACCAAATAACTTTTGAACCAAAAATTGGCCATAAATCTAAGTATTAATATTTCTAACGACCCTGTATCAATTATTTGATTTTTAGAATTTCGACTCAATTTCGTGTATTCAGTGCCCATAAAAAGTGTAACGATGATTATTGAAGCCACTTTGTCCAGAAAGCATATCTGGTACCAACGGGACCAGCAGGGCGGGGAAGTTGATGTTTATGCTGAACAGAATGCCAAAGATCAGGTAATAGTTGCATTTGAATCTCGGAAAAATCATTCTAAATAATCAAAACTATTATTAATTATCAATATTTTTAAGTTTTTGATTCTAAAAACAATATATATTTATTTAATAAAATTTATTGAAGGTATACCTAACCTCAATTTAGAAATAATTCATCTAAAAAAATAATTGCTCAAAAATCAACACGGAATAGCCAGTTCTTGTTCTTTTTTCAGGAATTTTGTCTTGTACTATATTAGACATTGAATATAAGTAATTCCAATTTTTTTTTGTTTGAATTCGCTGCTTAAAAATATATTACATTGGTCTAGTTTTAGCTTATTAAATATTTTTCATATTTTTGATTTTTTCCATATTTGATAGATTTATCATCATATCCTTTTAGTCCATGCATTAGGGATACTTTTTCGATTTATAATCAAAACTCTCAATAATTAAAATGCATTTAAAGAAATAATTTTTAAAATATAATAAAAGTTTTAAAAGATTTGTGCATATCAACCTAAAATAAATGATTATAATTTTGTATAACAAACATTTTATATAATTTTTTCTCTTTCCGATGCCCTTGAGTGACTTACACAAAATATCGAGGCGCCAAAAGGAATTTCGAAATGGCCACAAATTGACCCACAAATCCATATCAGAGCTAATCGATCCAATTTTACAGTTGGGTTATGATCGGCTGGTTGAAAATGATGGTAATTTCAATGGAATAAAAAATTTTAAATATGACGAGAAATTGAATAAAACAGTGTTAGGAGGTTTCGAAAAGTGCTATTTTGGGGAAATTGCAATAGCTAGTAGAGTTCACACGGTATAATAGTACGGTACTATTTTATACGTACTACTGCTATGGTCTATTGCTTTTTCCCGTCTATCAGTGGAGTACTTTTTCAGTTTTTTAGTACTGAATGCTGTGTAGCGATACTCATCGACTGCTGTAGTATACCGATACTGGTTTTCTCAAAATTTTGAACTCTAAGAGCTAGGCCAAAAGTTGAAAGGAATACAAATAATGTCCATTCTTTTGGTTAATTTTTTTGATGTTCGAAAAATGCCCCGAATTTGGTAAAATTATCGAACAATAATTCCGCATTTTGAATTAGTTTCAAAAATTTTAGAAAAAGGAAAAATTAAAGCTCTCATACTATTTTTTCTTTGAACACTTAGTCTATCTAGCTTTAAAAATACTTAAATGTGCGAAAAATTATTTAAAATATTAAGGAATAATGTATTTTGAAAAAATCGCTTCCCTATGCAATAAAATAAAAGTCTAATAAAACAGAAAATGGAAAGTCTTACACATTTAACCAACTTTTAGTTTATGGTGAACCTGGTATATTGAAAGCCGATTTTCTTCGCTGCTGGGTAGACAATTCTGAAGGAAAACTTTTAACTTTATGGGAGCAAATAATGGAGGAAATTGTACATAAAATCGGGTAAAATTTATTTAAAAATTCATTTCCGGTAGATTTTTTAGGCTGATAAATTTAAATTCCTCTTAATTCGTTTCAACAATTAGCATAAAACTGTGATTAGAAAAAATAATTAAATGATTAAATAATTAAAACATTAGTGCTATCATTATGTTTATCCATTAGGTTTGTTTATTTTCTATTTATCCCAACAAAATGAAATGATAGGTGCTATTTATTTGGTAATGATTTTAATGATGCTCAAAGCAACCTTAATAAATTTGATTATGGTCAATAGGTATAGTGATTTTTAATAAAAAAAATTATACTATTTATTTTTTCCTATGAATTATAGCTATAAAATGTACAATTTATTAGGGTATTTTATTCATAATTGTTTTTCCTATGGATTAAGCTGTAAAATGTAAAATAATATTTTATCGAAAATTTTTCGAAATTATTTTCTATAAAATTTTCAGCTGGAAAGAGCTTATAGTGCCGGGAATTGGTGTCAGTAATGCTAACGATGAATCTGTAGCAAATGCTAGTGGTAGCACGGTGAAACTTATCCGATCATTGAGCAAATCCATCAGTACCAGGCTTAACAGTGAACAAAAACAGCAAAAATTGAAGAAAAAAGCAAAGCTGAAAAAGGAATTTGATCGATATGAAACGGAAATGAAAGTAAAAAAATTATTTATTGTTTAGGGGAATTGAGCAATTTAATATAATCCGTAGAAATAATATTATTTTCTAGAGAATGGAATTATATTGATAAAAATCACAAAATATGGTCATATAATAATGAAGTAAAAAATGCCAAAATGAGGATTAAAAATAGCTAAAATGCAAAATTTTTAGCCAAAAAAATATCAGAATATGCATTAAAAACTGGTGAAAAATGCAAAAGTTGCTTCTAATCAATAAATTCAACGTCTAATTATGAAAAATCAGGAAAATTTCATATAATTCTTTAATATTAGACTAATTCATGAGATTAGGCATATTTTATAGCTATTTTACTCTGTTTTCATATCAAATTGCTAGCATCCAAATGACTGAACAGAATATAAATATGTAGCCTTTGTTAGCACAATATATAAAAATTTTTTAACAAGCTAACAAAATATAATATAATTTTTGGAAAATTGTTTGGTAATTTAGTTTTAAATTTTTGTTTAATATTTGAATTAAATTAGAAAAATTTGTTAAAAGATCATTAGCTTGCTTTTTTATTCATTGAACCACATTTTATTTCCCAAAAACTGGTAATTTTTAAATGGAAAATATTTGAAATTTAATTGACCTTTTGCCACGATTGTTTTGGCGCCAGATTTCTCTTTTAAGTTTAATCAATCAAATTCAGAATCGAGAGGCACCATTGCGCCAAGAATTGTATGAACTGGCCAACCAAACGGCGGCCTCCCTATTGTACACACTGATTTATCAAGATTTGTTGACATTGATTTCATTTGGGCTGGTGGACGAGCTCAAAATGCCGGGTTTGAATCGCAGGGAGAATGAGGAGGCCATGGAGAAATTGGTAATTTTTAATTTTCAATTTAATTGAGATAAGAACATTTCATTTTAGACCAGAAAAAAAATTAAAATTCAAACCCCACAGAAAAAATCATTTTTAGTTGCGCCAAAAATGAAATAAATCTATAAAGCGCATTTTTTTGAATGGAATATTGAAATAAATTCTAAAATTTTAGTTTTGTGAGTAATAATGAAATATTTTAATTTTATAAAATTAGTATTTGACATTTTACGCATTGATTGAATGGAATATAAATTAAAATTTGAAAATATTTTAGCAATAATACATATCATTTTATTCTACAAAAATATTTAATAAAATAATTCGAGAAATAAACATAGCAATGCCATTTTTTGGTTGAACTTGGTGAAAGATATAATTTTTTTTATTTTTAGATTTTATCTATAGAATTTGAGCACGGAATGAATTACTACCATTACATTGTGTATTGGTTAAAAACTATGGTACTGACATTTCGAAGCAAATTTGAAGAGCAATCTGACCAATTGTTGAAGGATTTGGACCGAAAAATCCCATGGCGCGATTTTGAAGGGGTCAAAAATGGCATTTTGGAATGGAAAAGGATGGCCGAATCGGCAGGACAAAAATGAAAATTCGAAATTTTTGAATCAATTTATTGTAAAAATAATTTTTTGACCCTGTCATGGGAAATATTAAGATCATCTGGAACGAAAAGACAAATATAAAATATCATATGAAATATCATTCAATAATATTCATGGTGAATAGTAAATAAAGAGCTACATAATAAAGGGTTCTCAATTGATGAAGCCTCCCGTTTGCAACTTTTTTTTAAAAATAATTTTTGAAAATTTATTTTGACAATCTTCCGGAATTGTGGTCCTGTGGAAAAAATGAATAAACAGAGCTGAAAATTCGCCTCCTGGGGTTTTTCTAGGATGAAGATTACGGATCTGAGCTCTGATTTTTCATATTTATTACAAAATTAGACATGTTTATGACAGCCCTTAGCAAGTTTATAAGGACTCGAAACGATTCATTATAGTCAATTTTTATGTAAAATTTTTAACAATCATATATTTGATGAAAAATCAATGTTTTATTTGGTCTATGAACAAAATCGGAGCTTAATTTCGTAAATTTTCAGCCGAATTTAGCTGTTATTCATTTTCCATGAGCCACAATTCCGAAAGATCATTATACATATTTTTAATTTTTATTAATTTTAATTGTTGAAAAATTTCCGTCCATTCCGCCCTTGAAATACATAGGATAGAGTCCAGAGAGGCGACCACATCATTTTTTTGTTTTGGACGATGCCTTGGGAATCGATTTTTGTTTTTTAGTTCCTAGAGGACCTGACCAACATCTGTGTACTAGCAGGGCGAATATATGTGGAACCGCTACAAAAAATCCCAAAATTCCATTTTTTGGCTTTTTTGACCCAATACCATGTTGTTTCAATTAGAGACCGGAGATTCGAAATTCTCAAAAATCTCGAAATTTTTGGGCATATTTAAAGAGATTTTCGAATCGAGATCGTTCTCAATTTTTAGCTCTATAAAAAAAAGTTTCGTGTAAAATTATAAATTTATCATTTTTTAAACCCACTATTATGGAAATCCAATATGGAAATCAATTTTTTTTTCCATGCACTCGAATGGCGTGAAAATCACGTAAAACACAAAGCTTGATTTGAACCTCACAACTCGCATTTTATGATCCATATTTTTCATATTTTCGCCCATATTTAGCTATTTTTGGAAAAAAATCTAAAGAAAAATGTAATAAATTCAGAAATTTTCAATGTTGGAAAAAAATTTTTCTGAAATGTTTTTTGAAGAAATATTTTCTTTAATTATTAGAAGATTAAATTGAAAATCATTTCAAATTCTAACTTTTTTTTCTTCATAAAAATAAGCCCTTTAAAAATAATTAAATTAATAAATGTATTAGTAAAATCTTTAGAAAAAAATTGTAATATTTTGTCAAAATTTTGCGTCATCCATATTTTTAATACTTTTATCTATATTTTTCCGATTCCCATTTATGTTGTTCGTCGGGGCACTTTATTACTTTTTTATGACTTTTTACATCCCTTTTTGGAGCAAATCGATCATTTATGGAACCAAATGTAACTTTTTTTTGTTGTTGAAAAACAGGCTAAAAAAATTAATTTTTATAAAAATTTTTTTAATACTTACTGGAAATTTGTAAGGAAAACCCAAATTTTTATATATTATTTTAAAAAATAATAAAATTTTTCCATGTTTCGTCATAAATTCCTAAATAAAAATGCAATAAAAAAGACAAAACCGTTTTCGATATTTTTTCTTAAAAAATTTTTTTCATAGGAGCAAAAGTGCATAATTTTTGCTCACAGTTATTAAAATTTAAAACTGTAAAAAAATGAATTTTTTGCACTATCAAATTTTTTCCAATTTATTTTCCATTACCTATATTCCATAGCTGGTGATAATAAATTTAGTAGAATATAAAAAAGAAGAAGAAAAGTTGCAAAAATTTTTCCATTTAAAATATTGCACATATGTATATAATGCTTTTAATTTTAGGTATGTATGGAATATAATTTATTCATTTGAGATCATTTTAAAAAGGTTTTATTTTTGTTTAATTTAAATTATTTTAATTATTTATAGCTCTAATTTTGCACATATTTGACGCTTCATAATGGTGCGTTCCCGGCACATTCACTTCAAAATCGAGCGATTCTCCCGCTTTGCGCAAACATCTGGAGAACCGCGATATAGTGAAGCCACCAGGAGCCGGAGATTGAGATGGCAGATTGTGGTGAAGTGCGAGGAGGATGCGCAGACCGGGACCCCCTTCCTGGGCTGCTATGTGCTGTGCTATGTAAAAGGTTTATTTTTTGGTCCAAAAATTCCAAAAATAGGTGCTGGGACTTAAATAAACCGCCTCTTGGATCAAGTTAGCCAAAACTTTTTTAAAGCGTGCCAGGCCAAAAATGTTGTAAAAGTAGATTGGCAGAATTTTAGTCTTATGGAATTTTTTTTGGAAATTTGGCCAAAAAGTCCAAACTCCAATTTTTGATTTTTCGAAGAATTTTGAACTTCTTTGCTGAATTTCAAAAAATACAGAACCAGGAGATAGAGCATAAAATTCTGTACAATTTGCTTATTTATAATTTAATTTTTGGCCTGCCACTTGGCACTTTTTTACAGTTTTATATAAAATTAAAACTTATTATCAAAATGTCCGAGCATCTAAATATTTATAAGGAGTTTTAAAAAATTTTTAAATTAATAAAATATAAATGTCCTGATGTAAAGAAATGTTTCATTCAAATGATATCAAAATTCCAAATTCTATTTTTTTATTTTTTTCGAATTTTTTAAAAATATTTTTAGGAATTTTTTTGACCTTATTGACATTGAAATGTTTAGAGATTTTCATTAACAGTTGACACCGATCTATGTATTTTGGCCAACATACAAACACCTTTTTTAGATTTATTAAAAATGAGTATACAGTGATTTAATTTTAAATTATTTAAAAGATTTTGAATTAATTAATTAATTTAAAAATGAAACGGGCCCGGCGATTCGTTAGAAAACCAGTAAAAATAAGTGGTGTTGGGTCGCTAAAAAAAATTCCATAATGGGCGTTTTAAAAAAAAGTTCCAAAATCCAATATGTTCCCCAGAAACCTTTTTGCAAGGCTTGCTAGACCAAAACTTCCAACGAAAAAGTTGTGCAGAATTTAAGAATTTTATTCTCTATCTTCTGGTGTTTTTAGTTTTTCGAAATCCGAACAAAGAGTTCGAAATTTTCGTAAAATACCCTATCTTCGATATTTCTGGAAAATTACGAACTTTTTGGCCAAATTTCGAAAAATTGAATATACCAGAAGATAGAGCATAATATTCTGCATAACTTGGTCGCTAGAAATTTTGGTCTAACAAGTCTTACAAAAAAGTTTTTGGAGAACATACTGGGTTTTGGCACTTTTTCAAATGGCGCCATAGCACCAATAAATTACCATCTAAAGTACGTATACGTAGTACGGTATGTGTTTTAACTTCATTTACCACAGATGAACGCGTGTTCCATTGGACTTGCATTGCCGACGTGACGTTGCAGGTGTTGCCTCATCAAAAATGCAGTCGCCCTATTCAGGAGAAATTTGAGAAGAAATATTTTGATTCCGAGCAGAATTGCTGCGGAACATCTCGAATGAAGCCAATTAATGTGAGGAAATTTTGAAAATTTATATTTTTAAAAAGCTTCAATTTTATTAAGATTTTTGAAGTTGAACCTTTTATTCTTGCTAACTGTATGCATTGAAAATGACATACAGTATTTCCCTTAATGAGATCCCCGGGGTCTTATTTTTCTTGCTGATTGTTAGTCGTTTAGGCCCAAAATACCAAAAATATCTTCTTGTAAACAATAAAAAGTAAAATACCAAAAAAAATTATAAATTTAAAATATCCAAAGATGTCAAAAATTCTAATCCGAATTTTTGAAGAGCGAATTGAGATTTTCATACCGAATAACATGCGAAAATTAAAAAAAAATTGAAATTGAAATAATTCATAAATGTGCCAAAAAATTTTAGAATTTTTAAGCATTTTTTCGAAATTATTATTCTTATTTCCCTATGCATTTTAAGAACTATTTTTTTTACATCTTTGGCTATTGTATATTTATTTTTATTGGGATATTAAACATTTTGTAATATAAACCATTTTTGCACTTGGATCCAACGATATAGCATCTTATTTTTCAACCATCTC
>LDKF01004622.1:0-15177 GCA_001026735.1 Rotylenchulus reniformis | reverse complement strand
CTTCCAAAATCCGGGGTCCGGGTCCGGACTTTTTAAACCCGGACCTTTCCGGACCTTCTTATCCCTCGAAAAATCGAGAAATTGACCAATTTTCTTCAGGAAAACGCTCAAAAATTCCAAAAAATTTCCCCAGCGGCCCATTTCGGGACAGTTTTTCTTAAGAAATTGATCCAAAATTTCAAAAATTTTCTCCAAAAGCAGCCCTCTTCCCTTTATATAGTGATTATTCATCAAGCTTGATTTTAAGCAAAAGAAATCGATTTTTTAAAAAGGACTAAATTTCAAAATATTTTTCGGTGGCCATAGGGGAAATTTCTCTGGCCAAGAAATTTCTCCATACTGTAAAAAATAAAAATAAATGATCAAATTTCGTAGAAAGAAAATCAAAATCTTTAATTTTTCTCGGAACCTTCTAAATTTCTAAAAATCGGTGAAAAATTCCATCAAAATTCGAAAATGTCTACCAAAAAAGAAGATCCAAATTAGTTAAGAAAATTCATTAATTTTTCAAAAAATCTCCGGGTTGCCCTGAGTGAGGGCCGCCGACACACCAATTGGTAAAAATATACCATTTTATGGCGTATTTACTTTGTAAATTTTTCTGATAACCTCTCCTCAGACCCACCTTTCTAAAATTTTACTGATCCCCTTTGTAAAATTTCGGTCGAAAAAAAATCCAGTAGAGATTTAACCACATTTTAGAATCTTAAATCATTTTCTCAACTACAATATGATAATTGTAAAACTTTTATTATAAGATGATAGTTGTTGGGTATTTGGGTTTGAGATCATGATGTGTTTTAGGCGCCAAATTCCCATTTAAATCTGATGACATTTTATCCTCCCCGTTTTGTTTGTGTTTTTATTATTTATTCATATTGATTCCCTTGTTAGCCCGTAATTGGTATCTATTCGCCCAATAAATATTATTTATTCGATTCTATATTATTTAGAAATTTATTCGTAAATTCGAATTATTTATTTTATTTATTATTATTGGTATTCATTGTTGCTATTCGGAACGTAATACACAACAATAGTAATATACAATTGATTTTAAGAAAAATGACTATTTTTTTAGTTATTTTTGTGTATTTTTAAAAAAGTCCAAAAATTCCGGGGTCCGGGCCGGATCCGGGCTGTTCGCAGACACGGACTTTCCCGGACCGGACTTTTCCCGGACTCCGGGTTCCGGATCCGGTCCGGGGGTGCTTACAAAATCCGGGTCCGGGGTCCGGGTCCGGGTTTTTCAAAAATCTCGAACTCTAGTCAATAACATGTAGAATATCTAAAGCTTGGCAGATGAGATCTGTTTGATGCCAATTTCTTTTGTGATTGGTTGAAGTCAAATTCTTTCTTGTTTAAACTTTCATTCTTGTTTAAAAAAGTCTTTTAAACGGTATTGATCTTGCGCAACTTGACATTGCAATATGGGGGATAAGAAAGTATCAAATAGATTATTGTCATTAGTAATCTATTCGTTATAAATTTTTATTAATTTAAAGTTAATTCATTTTTGCATTATCTGTTTCATTTAATGTGCAGGATTCAAAAGCAATGATAATGCTTTTTTATATGGGTTCAAAAATAGGTTTATTTAGTTTGCCGAAGTTGCAAATAAACAATTGTGATGAGTCGAAAGGCAAAGTCGTGAACTTGCAATTCGCCTCCGTGATGAATCGCTCGCCTATTTGATCAGTAAGTTTAATTTGGATGACTGCAAATTTGGCGGTATAGACCATGATTTTTTTAGAGAAATTTAATCCGAAAAATTTCAAAAAACATTTTAAGTGGACCTAATTTGCCATCATTCTAAATTTTGATGAATGATAAATTTGGCAATTTCTTTTGTTGTACAGGACAAAATCAGTATATTTTGCAGTTTTTATGCAGTATTGACCATTTATGTAATCGTAATACCTCTTTTTTGAACCATCAAAAAAAATTTTTGTTTGAAATATAAATTTTTTTCGAAATATAAAGTTTAAAAAAAAATTTTTTTAAGTAAATATGTTTAAACTAAAATAAACTAAATTTTATCTTGAAAAATCTTTTTTCATTTTTTGCAAAAAACCTTCATTGCATTAACAAAAATGGACTAACACCCTAAATAACATTTTGCATTTTTAGATTAAATTCTCATGTATTTTTCATAAAATATATATTTTTGCACTTTTGGTCGAAATGCCCATTTTTGTTTTTTTTTCTCTCAATATCCATTTTGGCACTTTTGGCCGAAACGACATAGCACCGTTATTTTATGGGTAGAATTTTAAATTCATTTTTACCTTCATCGTTTGCAGTCCAAACAAATATAAAAATATATTAAAAAAGGATGAGAGAAGACACCCTTATCCGTGAGTGGCGAAACATGAAAGCGGCGCAAACAACAGTAGTGCTGCTCGAGAATCTCGGTCTCGGGTATTGAGTCTAGGAAAACGAGCCTTTTTTACACGGGATATTCTGGCATTGTTGAATATAAAAAAGATAATGGGAACTTTAATTTTTCAGAAAATTTTGTCTTTTATACACGACAATTCTCGAGATCCTTTATAAAAAAGAAAAATTTCTTTTAGAAGGCTCTAAATTTTTCAAAAACTAAACATAATAACAATAAAGCTGGTGTTATTTTTTCCGTTTAAGAGAACTTAGAACTAATAATCCAACAACTCTTTTTCATCTTTTTAAAATGTTTACTATAATTTTTTAATTTTACTTATGAATAATATTCTTTTTTTAGCAAAAATAGAAGAGGACATTATGTTCTACAAAATAAAAAAAGATCAAGAAGATTTATGAATAAATAGCCAAGTTATGAATTTTTCAAAATATCAATATGAATAGGCGTCAGAACTTAGTTTACACCCTAAGTAGTTCATCCGTTCCTTTTTTGAAAAAATATCATGCAAATCGAAAAAACATAAAAAAAATTTCTCTGAATACCATAAAAGCGTTCTCACTCGAATGATGAAATCCCTAGTTATGAAGGGCTTCACTTCAAGTTGGATTTTCACTTCAAGTTGGATTCTCTCCAAATTTGGAGATTAAAAGCAGATTTTTATTCTTTTTCACAAAATTATACACGGATATGTTGATATTGATTGAAAAAATAGCTTATTCTTCAAAAGAACGATCACTAGAAATAGAAATGATGAATACATAATTTCCCGCACTTTACAACTTATCAAATAAGATATAATTCATTTTTTTGTAAGAGTTCTCTGATTAAACATAATCTGGGTTCCTAACAATACAAAAATATACCCTCGTCGCTAAGCTTCTAGACCTGATCAATATTTGGAAAAGCTATAGCTCCGCTCCGGAGCTGGAACCGGAGCCATGAAAATTTTCGAAAGTTCCGGCTTCGGCTTAGAGGTCAATATTGAAGACAAAATGAGTGATAAGTCACATTTTTGGGTGAGGGAAGAGGGAGAAATCGCACACTATTTTTCCTCTGTGTTATCTTGACTCGAGATTAAGCGCTAGAGGCGTAGCTTTTCCGGAGCCTGAGCAGGAGCTGACATTTTTGAGAACCTTAGGCGAAACGCCTATTCTGACACTTTTAGCCGAAAATTTCAGCACGAGATAGAGCATAAAATTCTGCAGAATATTTTTATTGAAATATTTTTTGATTTGAAAATATAGTTATTACTGTAGGCGGCTACGGGCTACGGCTCTGAATCCCACAGCTATAGTTGCTACATAAATAAACTAAAAAAATAAAAATAAGCTTGTTAAATGCGGGTTCTTACTTTTCTCAGAAGAGGACAATAGCGCAATAATTCACATATCGGTTATATTATAACATATGATTCAAAACTTTGTTGGGTGAAATTTTAACTTTTATAATATATAGATTTTTTACTTTTTACCTCCATTCATGTGTCATTTTCTGTCACTTTTAAAAATGAAAGCCACCATGAGCTAAAAAACTTTGAATAAAGAATTATAAAATAATAACAAATAAACAATTATAAATAAATTTTATTCCATATTTTTGGCGCAAAATTTTGCACCTCCGAATCTAATTTTGACCAATAATAAAAATCACACTTACAAGAAAAATGGATATGAGTATGATATTACCAAAAGCTCGATATGATTATGATTTTTTTAAAGTAAACTCAAAAAAATTGCTAATTTTATTCGCTAAAAAGGCTGACAAAACAAGAAAAAAATTTTTTATAATAAATCCTTAATAAGGAATTTAAAAAAGATAATAAAAACAAAAATATCGTTTGATGCCCCGAGTATTTTTTGCCAGTAATAGTACTTTTTTATGTATATAATTTTTGGAAATGTTGTGAAAATCGAAAAAAATCCCTGCAAAAAAATGAACTATGTTTTAATTAACTATTTTATTAGTAAACTCAGGGATTTTCAAATCAATAACACAATAAATAATGGGAGAAGGGGAAGTGGAAGACGGGGGAAAATGAAAAATAAAAGAAAATAGAAAAAATGCAAAATTTAACAAAAATTTATTCAATTTTTCAAGTTTCAATATCGTAGTATAAAATTTTTTTAACGATGTAGACTCACTCTCACTATAATATAAAATATGCGGAGATCTGTATGGCCATCTGAGAAATGAAAATTTAATTTTCACATTTTTTCAATATATTTTTTTCTTAACAAAGTGCCATTTAGAAGATTACATAGGGGTTTCGGTCAAAAATACCCAAATTTTGCCATTCTTAGGGGGTATAAAAATTAGTACTGTAAAATACTGTATCAAAACCCAGTATCAGTAAAATCCGCGTCAGAAAAATGTGGAAATCCCTTTAAGTTATAATTTTTTGAAGCGATTTTTGTTTGCTTTGGAATAAATCCCCTCGCGACCACCCATTGTGAGGAATGAGCAATTTGGAGGGGGTATTTATTTGGAGAGGGTGGAGGGTGCTATGTCGTTTCGGCGAAAACCGCCATAATGGGCGTTTCGGCGAAAACCGCCAAAATACAACTACTTAGGTTATCAGTAATTATCGCATATGCTAAGCTTTTATTAAAATTTGAAACTTATAAAAATTGTATTTTTTTAAACAGCTGGATAATAGAATTCAGAGCCATAAAAATGCCCTATGGCAGTAATCAATAACTTAAAAGATTAAAAATTAAATTAAGACGGAGTACCAAAGCAAAAATAAAAAAGTAATGTTGTTGACGTTGACGCATTTGTGTCAAAATGAACGTCGAGTAGGATTAATCGTCACAATGGCACAGATAGAAAAAAACAAAAAAATTTATTAAGGAAGTCTAAAAGTTTTTAAGGACGACTAAGTTAAGTTTGGTTGGCTAGTTTTTGAGTTATAAAGTTACCTTAAAAATGTATAGGCCCTATTTTCTCCTTGAAAATTTTGGCTAAAAAATCAAGGGAATCTTCAAAGTTCAAACTATCTTTTAAAAGTTGGAGCGATTCAAAGGAAGAATTGAAACAAGTTTATCATTAACTTTGAAGATTTTGCTTTTAATTTTGAACTTTTGAAAGTCGATTTGAAACACAATTTTTAACATTATTAAGTTAATGGTAAAAATCTTCAAAGTTCAAANTGACAATTGGAACAGGCCCCAGCCTTGTACAGCCGCTCAGCATCCTAAATAATATTAAAAAATGAAATTCCTACGAAATTTCTTCAATGTGTTTTTACAACCCATCTGATAAAAATGGCTTCTAGAATAAATTAAACAAAACCATTTAGGTGAACAAATTAATTCCGGTTAATTCCGGTTTCGTCAACTAAAATTTTACTAAAATAATAGAAACAGTTAGATGATGACACCCAGAAGATTTGACCGCCTACCATCTCGATTAGGGCTGATTCGGGGTCCCCGTTCCCTGCGGAGGCCTTGCGGGGAACCCTTCCCCGTGAGGATCGCCAGCCCCCGTCCCCGCGGCCTTGAATTTGAATTGAATTTAATGAATTGAATTGAATGGCTAAAAATTTCGTAAAATTTTTTACTAATTTTTTAAAATTGAAAAACTAAAAATTTTTACGAGAAAATAAAAATTTTCTGCTTAAATTTTTGGTTTATATAGGATTTTTAAATTTTTAAAAATATAATTAATTTTTTAATTTTTTTTTTGCTTAACTGGTTCTGACCCATTCCGGTCCGATCAAAAATCTATTTCCGGTTCCGAGTTCCAGTTTTCCTGGTTCCGGTCAGTTCCGGTTCCTTTTTTGCAAAAAGTTCCGGTTCCGTACAACCCTAGTAATGACAGGGGTGGTTAAAAATTCGATGTCGATGGTCGAGGGCCATCGACCCATCCACGATGAATTTGTGCTTCCTCTCATCTTCTTTCCTTTCCTTCCTAACATCCATACATTTGAGAGGGGGATTAGTACAGTTTTTACGGTATTGTGCCAAATTCCAAAAAAATTCATAATTTGGTGAAATAATAAATTATGCAAACAATAATTAAATTAATACACATTTTATTTTAATTATTTTATTTGTTTTAGTTTTTGCGCCCGCTCATCTACATTGCTTTAAAATATAAATTTCTTGAGCTTTAATGGAATTATTACATATAATAATTTTATTATGGTTTGCAAAATTAAGAAAAAAAATGAATTTGATCAATATAAATTTATAAGAATTTACAAGTTGAGGCTAGCGGTTAGGTGATGAAAATGATCAATATACAGCAGTGCTTTCGTGACCGGGTTTCGGTCAGTGACCGGTCATGTGACCACTCATCTGATATTCAATTTTCCAATTTTTTGATGAATTGTTAAAAAAATATTACAAATTTTTTAATCGACTTTACATAATTGAAGGTCAGATGACCGGTCACATGACCACTGACGGGAGGGTCGGTCAGGTATTTTTGAATGACCTGACCTGGGCTGGTACCATAAGAACATGGGCAGGTGCCCCTGCCCATGCCCTGCATTTATGGGCAGGTGCCCTGCATTTTCTTACCATATATATTAAGAAAAAAAAATAAATAAAAGTTAGTTAAAAGTTTTTTTGAAATAGCATAAATTCTTTTTTATTGGTATAGCAAGTTCAAAAAAAGTTTGTGGAGAACATATTGTTTTGATATTTTTTGTAAAGATCCAGCACCTTTACAAATAGTTAAGCACATTTTATGGGTTCTTTTTTAAAGATCGTTTGCAAAGTATTGAGGCCATTCATTTGTTGCACTACATTGGGGGAAATGAGAAAAAAATCACCATAGGATGAGTCCTTTTTACAACTCATAAATTTTCCTGTAATTAATTTTATTTATATAAACATTTTATTGTTTATAAAATCAATGCAGTGTGCAAGTTCAAATTTATAAAATATTTTTTTATCAATTTAAAAATTAAAAAGAAAAAGCAATTGTGTAAAAATAATCTATTTTTATTCACCACCTTATAAAAATTCAATTTTATCACTTATCAGAGTTGAACTTATCAAAAGGTTTAACTCTATAGATATAAACCTAAAATAAATATCAGATATTAAAAATTTTCAGGTAACATTTATGATTTATTTAGAAGAGCCTTTAACTTTTGCAGAATTACCTAAAGGTAGCGTAAAAAAAGATGAAAATAGCTATTTATTTTATTGAACTATATTGGTTAAAGTTTTTAAACAAATTGAGGAGATTTTCAGGGAATGTTCTTTGGGGAAATGAATTAATGAAATTAACAATATTCCTTATTTCAAATAATATTATTTATTGTTCTTAATAAAAATAAGCAAAGGGTAACTGATTAAAAAAAATTTTTTTGGAATTTATTTTTCAAAAATGAACACGTTGTGGCCTGTTTTGATTAATTCTTTCCAAGAGCTCTCGGATGATCCAAAAATTTTATGAAAATATGGTCACGATCTTTTTATCTTTTTCACAGTATAATAAGTAAATACACAATTTTCCATAAATTGAAACAAGATAAATAGGTATATTTATCTTAAATAAAAAAAATTATTTTTATTCTTTAAATCATAAGTGTTAGGCCTAAATTCTGAATAAACTTTAAATTTTATTGATTCTATTATAGATCTAATATGAAGTAACTCTTAATTTTAATTAATTCTTTAATTAATCTTAATTTTTTTTTTATTAATTTTAACATTTATTATTCTTTAAAAAAATTGTTTTGGATCCACATTAATAAATAAAATGCAAATGAGCATTAAAACAATGGATGTTGGAACAAATATGGACAGACCCTATCTGATCGATATTTAAAAATCTAAAAATCATCCAAACCCGCATCTATTGAACATGGCTTTTGACCTAAGCCCCCCACTACTGCCATAGATAACCGGGTAACGATTGAAATTTTATGTGAAATGAATTTGAATTAATATGAGAAGAAGCCCCCTTATGTAGATAACTGTGATCCGAATTGTTTGCGACGGGTTTTATCATGTATTTATAGCAAATTATTTCATTGTAGTTGTT
Organism: Rotylenchulus reniformis; assembly: GCA_001026735.1. NCBI lineage: Eukaryota > Metazoa > Nematoda > Chromadorea > Rhabditida > Hoplolaimidae > Rotylenchulus > Rotylenchulus reniformis. Next base: position 6,776 of record LDKF01004622.1, on the reverse strand, counting down.
TATATGCAATGTAGAGGTATAGTTCGGTTATGAAAATGGTTGATGCCAATCATTGGACTTTGAAAAAATAAATATAATTATTCCACAATTTTTCCAACAATTGACTTGTCGAAGCTTTTCCCAACACTGGAATTAAGCCATGGTTGAGCTGACTTGTGAATATAAGTATTTTCTCAATTCTTCTGTATATTATTTAATGTTTTTACGATTATCTCCTTTTAGAATTTTTTTTATCATTGGTTGACTTTTGGATCGCGGTTTAAAAATTTTTGATTTTTAATTATATCTAACTTAGTTCCGGCAGTTTATATACGGGTAGAAAAATATAATGATGTATTTTATATAAGTCAGGAAAATAAATAAAGCAGTCAAATAATTCCGGGTGCCCTTGGACTGTGTCATAGGTGTGCAAGGGGGGGGGCAGCCGCAAAAATCAGATTGGTCACTCAAAATTTGGAGAAAAAAATATGTACACACAGCCAAAAAATGGCTGTGTGTTTTTAAAATTAAAATGCTTAAATGAAGAAAAAGATTTTACCACGAAGATGATTAGATAAAATGCATGAGTAAATAATCCGACGGTGCAAGATCTGGCGAATATGATTGGATAGGCTAAGAACTAGGATTTTCCATCATTCACAAAATTATATCAAAATTTAGAGGGAATTTTTTTATAGATTTTTTACATCATTTATTTTATATTTTAGCACTGACCACACCATATATTTTCTTTTTTATTCTCTTAAAATTTTATAGGTATATTTTTTATTTTTATGGATTACAAGATACGATTTTTAAAAGATATGAAGCAATCGGTGAAAACGAATTTACCATGGTGGGATGTTTCTTGAAAATCGACAAATTCTTTTCTACAAAATATCTATTACTAATATGAAACAAGCGAACAAAAATTTTTTTAAGTGTATCATCATTCAAAACTTTCATAGTTTGATTATAATGTAAACCATAAAAATTATTTGAAATGCTTTGATTTAACCTTTTGAGTGTAAAGGCAATTATTAATGTAGCATCAAGAGAAGCATTCAAATAACAATATTATTAGAGAAATTAATTAATAAATCAATAAAATATGAATACGCCAATTGTCAATAATATTGTGAACAATAACAAATAAAAAAATGCATAAACACACATAAAATAAATTATTTTTTATTTTTTTAAATACTCCGTTAATATAGTTCTTGATCTCCGCTAGGTTCACCAGTCTATATCTATCGATAGGTTTACTTCCCGACCGTTTTTATTGAACTTCTCATTCTTATATTTATGCATGGTACGATCAACGCCATGCGAATTATATGCAAAGCGAATTATATTCAGTTTACCAAAGTTATGAGTCAAAGAAATATAAAATAGTTTTCACAATGATGGCCCCGGACAGGACACAGACCAGGATCCGGGTGTGGTTGATGTGAGCGAAAATGTTTTCCATGGGTATGGTCCCGGTTCATTAAAAGGTGACTTTGACAGATTAACGCCAAAAAACCGAGCGAATGGACCGAATCGGATTGGAGCTACAAACAGAATATCATTGATCAGAGTAAAGGGGAAAGATCGGTTAAAGAAATAAATAATATCAGATAATATAGACCCTTCCTTAAGAAATTTCATTAGCTTTTAGCAAATTATTTTAAGAATTTCAAAGTATTGAGGCGTCGGAGACTTCGGCGAAATTTTTTGAAAATTCAAGTTGCATTCTTATGAAAATTCACATTTTGAAGGAAAAAATTTTATATTTTAGCCAGAAATATAAAAAATTAGAGTTTGTTCATTTTTTTAATATCTTTTGAAGTAAAATTTAGTGTACTGTGCTGTGCCAACGGAAATTGTTAGGATCATAACAAATTGGTCGATGCTGGTTCATTAAAAGAAAATTAAAACTCCTAAGAAACATTTTTAAAAATTCCATTGTCCAGAATTTTACGCTCTGTTATTTTACGCTCTGTGGCTTTTTATTTGTTATTACCCCAAAGGTTCGAATTATATTTAAAATTCTTTGAAAATTTAAAAAATTCATAATTTTAAGGAAATGCAAAAACTAAAAATTCATCACAACTTTTTGCTTTTTTTTGCCCAGAAAGCCTTTTTTGATTTGTGTTTTGAACATATGTAACACCAAAAACCAAAAATATAAAATTACAAAAAAATGATTTTTTTAAATCAAAATACAACAAAATATGACTTGTATTCATTTATTTTTTTAATGTCAAAGTGTTGTCATTTGATCATACATAATTTATTAAGGACGGTTAAATAATTTTAATAACGTCTAAAAGTTCTTAAGGACGTTTAAAATATTTTAAAGGACGACTAAAGTGCAAATGAGCCAATAATTTAACAATTAAATTCTATAAATTTCACGCAACCGCACCAAAGTTTAAAAATAAAAATAAAGAATTGTTAGCTTCACTAAAATGATTGATTAAATATAACAATTTATTAGCCAATTTATAACCCATAGATAATTTAGTTTTTTTGACATAATTGATCTCCAAAATCAACGGCAGTTAAATAATATGCTCAGCGCTACTAAAAAAAAAAAAATTAAAAATTAAAAAAAAACTTGTATATGATCTATAGATATGACGAAAGTAAAAAATAGAGTTGAAGTATCATATCAAAATCTCATCTTTATAGGGCTTAAAAATAAAAATTAAAAAATAGGTTCATATGTAATTTGTTTGGATTCAAATTAAATGAATAAATATTTTTGTTTTTCATATTGAAGTAATTTCATTGTTCATCTGTTGAAAAACAATAATTGTAACGATTAAACACTTGGAAATCAAATTTCAAAATATCGAAAATACTAAGCTTTTTATGGTTTAAAGGATGAAAATACGAAAAATATACAAGTCCTATAAAATTTTTTTATATAAATCTATAACTAATTTAATATTTTGGCTCTCTCACACTCTCTTTCGTTTTTCCTCTTGAAAATATGAGTGGTAGATCTGAAGTATAGCTATTAATCTTAATAACGAATTAATAACCAATCTTAACTACCTCAATATTCAGAAATAAAATTTAATAATCAAATTTATGACTAAGGTGATCCTCATATCAGTTGGCACAATCCTGGTCCACTCAAGTTTGTTGATATAAGCGGTAATAAAGCATCGGGATAGAACCAAGCATCAGGACCACAACGTATGTTTTCGGCAGAATTAAAATTGCCAAAAATGGTATTTTTCATAGGGATTGACCAGATATATCCATAATATTTAAAATTCTCATCTAGGATTTGAAAAAGGTGCTAAATTTAAAAATCAATTAAGAGCAACCACCCGTGGTGAAGCCTGCAGATGTGCCACCGAAGCAGGATGTGAAACTTCGACCCTCTGCGCAACCTATAAAAGATTGAATTACTGTAAAAATTTAATATTTTAAGAAATCTAAAATAAGAAACTGATATAGAAGAATGCAACATGTAGCAAATTTAAAATATTCATTATTAAGTTTCAGTTCCATTGGCACCAATCCTAACAGATCTTTTCCGATTTATTCTAGACAGTGGTCAACTTCCACCGGTTTGTAAATCCTCGATTATAATTCCAAAACTAATCCAAAAATTATCGTCCTGTTTCATTAACTTGTACAATTTGTAGATTTTTTGAAAGAATTTTAGCAAAAGAAAAAAATCCTAAATAATAATCCTTTTCAGTCAATAATCTAATATATTCTCTCCCGGGACTTCTATTTTCAAACCCCCTCTCTGGAGTGGGCAAAAAGGCAAAAAAGTATGTAAATTCCTTTTGCATAAAAACCACGAAATCGGATTGATACAATAACCATTAATTAGCAACTATCTTATATTTCTATAAATTAGCTATAAAATTTCTAATGTAACTTTAGCCAAAATCATAAATAACAATTCTACGGAGAACTAACAAATGATTATAAGTCACCTTGAGAGTTGACAATTCATGAAATTTGGCATGATTATGTGCAAAAGAATCCTTTAAAAATCCACTTGAAGAATAAAAATTTAAGAAAAAATGTCTTCAATATTGATATTGAAGCGAAGCAAATGAACCGACGAAATTGATTTATTATGGAAAAAATAATTTAAAAAAGTTAGGCGCCCAAAGAAATGTTGCACAGCCGGTTGCTCAGAGAAGTGTGAGCAAAATGCGAAACATAATTTTTTGTAAGGGATAGAAAATATTAACCATTCGTGACGAAATTTTTTTTTCTAATTTTTACACCGAAAATTCTGCATCGTCCTCAGTGTCTCTCAACTTTACATGCAGTTTCTCTGAGTGACGGCCGATGAAACACTTTGTTGCACGCCGAAAAAGCAAATTCTGTAAAGGAAATTGTTCGCAAAAATGATCGGAGGTGGAAATAAATTGTTGTATATTGCTGACCATTTCGCCATTATTGCTCATTCTATGATCTATCTCTTTCACTCATCTATTTGTTTATTATCTTTTTTCTAATATAAATGCTTATATGATTTTATATTTTTTCCTTCTAGGGATGTTCATAATAGAGAATGTTAAAGAAGATGCAGTAAATTCATTAGCTAACTTGTAATTAAATCTATTTTTTGAGAGGTGTGCTGAAATTTGCTGTCCATTTGTTATATTTCACTGGTTCTAAAGTAACTTAGAGAATTATTAGAGCAAATAATTGATATAATTAGGGAGCGACATTTTAGGGAATTCCCTATTTTTAAAAAAGACATGGAATCGTAGGGAAATGCTCAAAAACGCGTTTTTAGACATTTTTAACGTATTTTGAGGAACTTTTTTTCCCTATTTTCCCTATTTCTTAACCCTGGCTGGATTTTTCCCTATTTCGCGACTTTTCTCCCTATTTTTCCCTATTTTGCCCATTTTTTAAGAAATTCTTTATAAAATGCAACAAAAACCGAAAATTTTGGATTTTTTGGAAAAATTTTTAGTTTTTTCTGAAAAATTTTTGGAAAATTTTTAGATTTTCCGAAAATTTTAGGAAAATTTTTAGTTTTTATCTTAAAATTTTAAAAAAATTTTCGCAAATTTTTTTGAAAAATTTCGAAAAACTTTTTTAATTTTTTTATTTTCTATTTTTTTTATGAATCTTCAATTTTTATTTAAAAACATCTCAAGATAATAGTTAAATTGAAAAAGGCTTAATATGTTTTTAGACAAAATTTTTGAATTTTTAGGTCATATTTTGGGAAATTTTTGTGCCTATTTTTGCCTATTTTCGCTACTTTCCTCCCTATTTTCTCCCTATTCGGGCCCTTTTTTGCTCCCTAATAGGTCCCTATTTTGGCTTAGTGAAATTCCCTAAATTGTCGCTCCCTAGATATAATATAAAGCTAATTACTTTAATTGGCTTCATTGTAAATAGTTATCAATTTAGAACTTCCCCTCCAAAATGCATTTTAGTTCCTTTGTCTTTTTGCTCACCTTTTCCATGATTTTTTATACACTTTCGGCGTCGCTAATCTCGAGCCGCCGGAAGGGCAGAAACCGCAGGGAGCAATACGAATGGAGAGAGGTGGTATTAATGTGCCTAATTATTCATGAAAAAATGGCAAATTTCAAAGATGGTATTTACATGGCAGACATTTTTTGTGAATAAAAATTTAAACGATAACTTTAAAAGACAACCAAAAACTATAAATAATAAGATGGCATTCACGTCCATATTTTTTCTACATCTTTTGAATTAGGTAAGCAAAAGCCCATTCTTTGGCGGTATACAATTACCATCGGAGAATATGATTTCAGACCATTAGATTTAAAAAAAACTAACCATTTTTTGCATTTACATTTCCATTCTAAAATTGCTTGACAAAGTGAAAATAAACTTTTTTAATATTTTTTACGAACATATAATGTTGCTATCTTTTTTCATTTCAGGTAATGCGTGGCCAGCTTTCGTTGATACGCCAGTAGTTAACAAGGAGGGATTGTGAGTGGGGAAAAATGCTTAGTTCATTGAGATTGATTTTTATCAAGGAAAACTATTAGACTATCCGATTTTTCCGATTTTTTCTATTTTTTTGTATCCATGGGCATACATGCGGAATTGATTCCTCATATTTTTAAGTATCCATTTTTCTTTTTTTCGTAATAAAAAATCAATATAATCTTAAGCAATTCATTCAAATTTGCAAAAATAGAAAGAACATCGAAGGGACCGAAAAGTAAAAAATTTCATTCACGTGGCCATTTAGGAATTCATTTTCAGATTTGTTAATTAGGCAGAATAATTAATCAGAGAAGTTTAATCAGTTAATTAGGCAGCATAATTAATCAGAGAAATTTAATCATTTATTATTTCTATGCCAAATTGGTTAAAAAAACAAAAATAAATTCTGTAAATTAAAAAATAAAATAAATTGCATCTGCTACTACTATATTATTGTGCAAATTTTCGATTATTTTCCAGGCATCTACTGAAGGCTGTGCGGGTTTCCAAAAAGTAGGCGGATGGAGCCTTGGACCTATGGCGGTAGAGGTCTAAGTCATTGAAGACGAATGAGTTTGACGACAACCTAACCACCACGGTTCTTAATTTTGGCCATTGTATTTTCGACTAAAAATCCACTTCTCTTCTGCTCAAAATTATTAATTTCATCTAAATAAATATAAGATTGATTTGAGTTAAATTAAACTAAAAGTAAATTGTTTAATAGCATCTAATTTTGTTTAATTTTATGAGGAATCGTTATTATAAGCCATTGTTTCCCAATGCAAGTCAAATATAATTGATCATAAGTTATTTGAATTTTACAACCCATAAAAACAAGACAA
>LDKF01004614.1:0-15532 GCA_001026735.1 Rotylenchulus reniformis | reverse complement strand
CTGGGTTGTCATTTCCGCTAAGAAGGCGCCTGGAAAACTCGAAAGTGTTCCTAGTGCTGCTATGGCCGCCGAGGACGATCTGTTTCTGCGCTTCTTCTGCAGCTTCTTCTGAAGCCAGGAAGGAATCGTCGCGCAGTCATCGCGACGGACAGCGTTTCAAGAGTCGGCCATCCGCTCCACAGAGAGGCGAAGCTCGGTCTTCTGCACGACAACGCTACGAATCCCGGCCACCTGTCCGACCGGCTCCACAACGCCGACAATCGCCACGACCCGTTCATCGGGAGCCAGAGCGAACAAAAACGACAGAGCCGAGAGTACGAGAGCCAAATCCGCAGCCGGATGTCACACAGGGCTTGCCGAACTTCCGAGCGCGAAAGATCCCACCAAGCTGGGAACTGCTCACCGTCTGTGACCGACGGGAACAACACAAGGACTGTCGACCGGTCTACCCATGGTCAATCGCCCAAGCCTTCCGGAAATTCGAACCATTGTCCGGCCTTGACGCCATCAACGACATGCGTCTTGACACACTTCTGCAACGGGTGTTGGCGGCGTGGTTGATCGAAATGTGGACCAAAGAGTCGGACCAGAAATCTGTTGAGCCGTTCTTCCGGGCACTGCAACAACCGACCCTCAGCGCCTTCGAAACTTTCGGGCCAGCAATCAAACCGACCATTTGGAAGACAGATTTCAAGGAGTCGGTCATTTTGAAGGCATGCGAAGTCCACCGAGCACACTGTCGAATCGCCGAGAGGGACTACAACGTTGAGCCAGAGGCGGCTTGGCAATCGGACCATCTACAACCGATCGAGGCGAGCTTCCCGAAAGCCCGAGAAGTCGGACAACTGATTCCTCGCCGAATGGGCCCAGTCTTGACAGGAATGCGGGCCAACCATTTCTTCCCAAACACCGTTGTGGTGATGCAAGCGAAGACCGTGATGGTGGGCGACCAAGTGGCGCGTAACTACACGAACAACTTGAGCGGCATCTACTACGCCACGCTCCCCAAGATCGAACTCATCGGCAACTTCTTCCCGCACAACTACTACCTCGGGTCCCAAGTGGAGACTGTGATCCTTTGGACTGGGAAGGAGTTCATCAACGGTGGCGGAACTGCAACTGCGTTCAAAGCGGCCATCAGACAAATTTTGAGCTGGAGCAGTCTCGGGAAAGAGGTGATTGTGGTAGCCCCAGCGCTGGTGCGAATGTCCCAATTCCGCGGAGAATGGCAAGAGATACAACGGTTCGTGGGCACACTCCAGCAGAAGATGCCAGGATGGCGACAACTGAAGACTTTGGTGCCAAAAATCGCTCAACCCGATGCCAGCGACGAATTTGTCGACGACTATGGGAACCCATCACCGATGGGGCAGGCATCCGTGGACCAGGAACTTGGGGAAGTGCTCGGGCGAAGTTTGGTGCGCCGGTCAAAGCTCCAAGGACAGAGGACGGCGCGGGCAACAGCGATGAACTCAATCGCTGTAGGGAGACAAAACGGACCAATCATCTTCCGCCCATCAGCTCCATTGTCACCACGTGAAGCAAATTGGCAACAATTCCTGACACCACCGCCTCCACCATCTTGGCACCGTCGTCCTCCGAGCAATTTGGCCGGACCATCCGGAATCCAGGCCAGAATTTCGTGGGTACCGCAGAAGAAGCGCAGAAACAGATCGTCCTCGGCGGCCATAGCAGCACTGGGAACACTTTCGAGTTTTCCAGGCGCCTTCGGAGCGGAAATGACAACCCAGTCCGGTCATGACAACATCCTGACTTGGATCACCATGGTCCTGCTGTCCATGAGTCTTCTCTTCCTCTTCCGCTGGATGACTCGACCATCTCCAAAAGCTCAGCCCGAAAAAGCTCAGCTCTCACCAGCCGAAGACCACCTGGACGTGCGTCAACTGCGTGTGAGAGGGAAGCGAGTGCGATTGGTCGAGCTGTTCACGGCCATACTCGCCATCACGGCCATCGGGAACTGTCAGGCCCACGAGAAGGAGTCCGGACCACGAGCTTTGTGGTGCCGGAACGAAGGTTCGCAGTTCATAAGCATCCCGGACAAACTTAACTGTTCACTCCCATCAGGCGGTGCGTCCTTCCGAGCGGCAACATTGGATGTGTGGGAACCAGCAGAGGCGCCAATTTCCGTGTCGGCTCATCTCTGCACCATTCGTACGGACCAGGTCCGTCTTTACAAAAACATTCTTGGGGATTCATTTCCCACAAAACATCCTTTGTTCCAGCGCATGGAACCTGAAGAATGTCTTTTGATGGCGAAGAGAAGTCGTTGCGGGCACGGAACTCTCGTCCCGACCAATGGCGGAGGACTCGGGACTCAGAACGAACTTGTGCCGCCAGATCCCGGGCTCTGGGACAGGTTGTGGAGAAACGAACGCCAAAGTAACATAACCAACTGTTACAGCCACAACATCACGGTGTACGTGGACCGGGAAAGCTGGGAGGTGTCGGTTCCGGGCAAACTTCGAATCCAGCCGTGCAAAGTGGGCAAGGGACATTGCCAACTCGACAGCAACGAAATTGTCATGTGGACGCTTCCGCTATACACCTGGCCCTGCAAGTACCGTCTGTACAAGGGCAATTGGACGGGCGAATTCAGCAACGCAGAAAGGGTTTGGACAGATTCGGGACGGAACATGGCGCTGACTTTCCCCGATCTTCAGGATCCGAAGGTGGAAAAGGACTGCAAAAACCGGACTCTTGTGTGCTCCGATCAGGGATTCTGTTTGCCCGAGCATCAGTTCAGAGCTATGGTCAATCCATCGGTCCGCCCGCGGCGTGAGTTGGCGACGGAACAAGAACTCATCGCGCGGGTAACAGCGGCACAAATCCCGGCTGTCACAAACTTAAACCGGACAATTCAGGCCCTCCAACAGAGAGAATGCGAGCGAGCAGAGCGCGAGATCAAGTCTCTACCGGCCCGATACAGACAAAATCCGACGGAAGCGGCGCGGGAAATTCTAAACCGGACGAGCGTGCAGGCGAGATGGGCAGCCCAGAGGATGCTGCAAGTCTGGGAGTGTGTTCCAATCCCTCTAAAGGAACTTCGCTTCAGGCCCTCAGGGAACGCCTGCTACCAGTTCTTGCCGGTGAGAGCAATGATCCTTGGCAGAAACTGGACCGGATTCCTCGACACGGCAAAAATGATCCTTTCGGGTACATCTGCTGTAGGACCATGTCCTATCTATGGGATACAATTCATAACCATCAATGATTCCCATTCCTTAGCCGTGGATCAGAGAACTGCTCGACCTCCGACCGACCACCCGCGAATCAGAGAATGGAATCCCAATCTTCGCTACGGCCACTACCCGGAGGTACACATCACTGCTTTCCATCACTTGGTGCACAATCCGCATGAACTCCCTCTCATACCAGATCACGAGGAGATTTTGCGACTCCAGGCGGCACAAACAGCGGACTCGGCACAAATAGAGGAGGCCAGGGCTGGGCTCGGAATTCGACCTTGTCGGACAAGCGGAAGCCAAACTGATGGGCGCATTTGGTCGGCTGCGCTGGCATTGGCTCAATCTGGTAGGGTTGGTTGTCAGTGCGGACATCTTAATCTTCCTGTTGGCATTGTTTCTGCAAAAGCTTTTGGAGAAGCTTCGTCTCATCCGAGGACAATGGGCAGGGCAACCAACGACGGCGACGACAACTGCGCAAGGGGCGACGACAAGTGGGGCGCACAACGACGAGAGCAGCGACGGCTCGAGACGGCGCAAACGACGACGAGTGCAGTGGGGGCGTGTGGCACGACAACGCTCGGGGCCGGAGTGTCGCGAACCCAAAGATGGGCCCGCGTAAAAAGAGATCGAAAGCGGAAAACCCGATTCATTTTTGCACTTTTTCCCCAAACTTTGAATTAGTAAATTTTACTTAGATGTTTAAATGTACAGAGTACTAATTTTGTTTATTTTTCATAAATTGCTTTTATGTTCATATTTAAAAATTATAGTTATATTTTATTAGAAATATTTAAAAAAACCATAAAGCTCTTAAAAATTTATACGAAGTCCCTTTTTTCCTAATTGTAATCATTATATTATTTTTCAAGAATAATGAATCTTTTTTAAATTTTTTCAAGTATAATTTTTTGATTCCTTGGCATATTACTTTATAAATAATAAATTATGAAAATAAATTTCACAACTAAAGAAAACAGATTGATAAAGAATTAATTCTTCATGAAGCAATTCATATTGATAATTTATTTAAATTTAATTTTCGTTAATTGATTCAATAATTTAAAAAATATAAGCTTTTAGTGTCAAAATTAAGATTGAAAATTAAAATACTAAAATGAAATGCTAATCATTCATAAGATGAATAAAAAATATTAAAAATAAATTTTTATCGACTATTTAAATTATATAAAAGTCTTTTGTTTTGAGCTATAATACGTAGCAGCCAAAAACCCGATTAAAATAAATATTCAAGTCTTATAATAATAATATAGTTATTTTAATAATAACGCGCTGATACGATATATAATATATGTTAATAAATAAATTATTAATAAAATTTTAATTGTCTTTAAAAAAGTAAAAAAATTTAATTACTAATTTTTTTAGCGTTTTCAAAAATTAAAATTTACTGTATTTAAAAATATACTATTTTACCAAAATATCCGATTATTTACCAATATAATTTTTTTTTATTTACCAATATAAAATTTACCAATATTAATCAATTGATTATTAATAAAATAATTGGGTGAAACATTTATTTTACTTGACATTTCATAAATTCATATTCTTATGCAAAAATAAAAATAATGATCATATAATTGAATGAATTCTGTATAAAAATTGATGTAAATATATTGTCATATAATGAATAATATTTATCGAATACCAATGAAAATTAAAAAGCTTTTTTCTAGGTTAGCTATTTGCACACGAGCTATTGCATAGGAATGTCTATGCTGCAAAAAATTTTAATGAAAAATTATTAAAGAAAAAGAAAAAGGATTGGTCGATATTATTAAAATTATTAATTAAATTTAAATAGCTAAATCAATTATTATTTTTAAGAAACTAATTATGCCTTTTTAATATATGTAATCAAAAAAAATTAATAAGGTAACAAATTTAAGAGCATCAATTCCATCTATACTATGCATAATTTTGACACTAAAAATTTTTTAGTAACAGCTTAAAATGGTCGGAAATCGAGATTTAAAAACATCGAGATTTATTAAGGTTAAAAACAGCGTAAAGCTGCAGCTATAGCGCATCAAGTTCAAGCCCATATCCTGAAAGTCAAATTTAATATTAATTTAAAAAACGATAGAAATTATTTTCCATTACTAATAAATAATAATACTTAATATAAAAAGTAATACTTAAATACAGTAACTACTATGTAATACTTAAATACAGTAAAACAGAAAATTTTTTTGAATATAAATGGATTTATTTTTAGAAAGGTAAAAATAGAAACATACAAAAAATTTAAATTAATTAATAGATTTAATATTTAATAACTGAATTAATCACTTTAGAACAAATAATGATGAAACATTTTTTAATATAAAAATATTAATTTTCATATTGAACGATCTTTTGATGGTTAATAAAAAGCGTTTAAAATCTTTTCTAAAATCCTGGTCAGATATATATAAATTGAAAACAATAACATAAATGTAAATGAAAACTATTTATTTACTAATAAATTATGTCTAAACCGCTGGTTGGACAAAAAACAAAAACATACATGATCTGAAGAAATCAAGATATTAAAAATAAATTAGGGTAGGGCGATACTTCCCTATAAGTGGCGATCAGGCAAATTGGGATCAAGCACGACGCTTACGGTAGATTTAATTCAGTTATATATATATATAAAATAAAAACTCAATAGATCCTCCCCAATTATATATAATAAAGAGACTTCTCTACCTAATAAAATTTTAGCTAGTTTTTAAGTTAGCAGTTAAATATTTATTTAAAACACTTAAAATTTTTAAAATAATTCACAATAAATAAGTCATCGAATAAGCTTATGTATTAATATGAATTAATATATTTAATTTATTCATTAAAGTGAAAATTCTAAAATATAATGGGAAAGCTTCGTTATGTTGTCACTTTATTTGACGCTTTATTTTAATATTGTAAATAAGTTAGATTATAAATATTTGATTATAAATATACATAATCAATCCTCCTTGTTGATCATAAATAATTTTGATGATGGGTATGAAGCTTTTGGCTAAGCTTATACTTCTTTCAAAAAATTAATATATCTTGTTTAAGAAAAATAACTGAAAATGAAAAAATTCCTGATTACTGAAAATAAAAAAATGAAAAAAACATTAATTTTTACTGTTATGATTTTTATCTTTAAGGAAAAATTTTCTTTCTTAATATATTTAAATTAATAGTAGTATTTTTTTTTGTAAAAATGCTTGGATAAATCATTCATTTAAAAGATTAAACAAAGAAAAAATAAAAAAATTTTATATAATAATTTTTATGAGTTCCACTAAATTATTGCAATGTTTTCTTAAAATTCGTATGATAAAATTAATAAATAGAATTTTTATGCAATATTAAATATTTTTAAGAAGAGGGATATGGATTGGATATAGCTTGATTAATTATTATTTTTAATATTATTATTTCATTTTATTCACGATTTTGCATTAGAAAATATATATAAATATAATTTTTCATGTAATAAATTGGAGTTGAATACTTCTTCACAGCATGAGCACGTTAATGGCATTATTTATTCTAAACTAAAGAATAAAGGATTATGCCAAAAAGTTCTTCCACTGCAGTTTCCGCGATAATGTTTTCGAAATGTCAATAGAAAATAAAAAATCAAACATAATTATTTTTTTGAAAATAATAACTTATTCGAATATCTGTTTATTTTATTAAAAAATTATATTATTAATTAAAATTTAAAAATGTTTGGCATATGTAAATATATTATAGATAATAATTTATAAATTTATTGTAAAAGGAAAACCCATGAATATTTATATTTAGTTAAGATTTATTATGTCAAGTTAAAAAATTCAAATTATCAAGTTATTATTACTATAATTCGATAGTGAAGTAACCATATAGACATTATTGTAATATTTGTTGTGGGTTGGAAGCATGGTTTGCTAATGTTAAAATGGATTATATAACGATTCATAGAAAACTATATTAAATTATATTTAATTAAAAACATCGAATTATTTATTATTCTAAAGATATTTGAATTTTTTTTTATTAATTTTTAATCTCCTTTAAAAAATATGATCAAATTATGCATTTTTGGCGAAAAGCTAAAAAGCAAAAGTTAAATAAATTTTTTATTTTAATAAAAATATCATATTTATTTATTCCAATTTTTTACTAGTAAAAACTTAAGAATCAAGAAATGTATTGATTACTTAACAAAAACATCAAATTTAAATAATTTTTAAACTAAAAATCACATAACGGAAAAATATAATTAAATAAAAAAGTTGATGATTTTTTACATAAAAATTAAATTGAATTAATCACAAGGATTGGATCTAAGCTAAAAATAGATAGCTATGTATCAAACCTAATGAGATTAATTTCAAAGTAAATATAAACAGCGTCGTCTTTTCAAAAGACACAACAGTAGTTTGCATTCTTTGTTAAATGCAAACAAACTGCTGCATTAACAATAAATTAAAATTCTAATAAAAATTATAATAAACTACTATTTTTAAATTAAATATTATTAATTTCAATTCATGAAATTAATTACATTTAATTACTTCTATTTATTCCAGACGCTTACCATCCCATCAATTTAACAGTCGCTAGAAAATTGCAAAAAATATTTAGATTGTTTTTATTTTTTAAATTTAAATTACAAATTAGTTTGTTAAAAAATATCAATTATAAAAGTTAAAATTTAATACATTTTATTAATTTTAGCTTTCAATTATTTTAAAATAACTACTTAATTATTATTATTATTATATAAATTATTTTTAATAATCTAAATTGATGAACTTTTGTTTTTCCACATTTAAGTACTTAAATTTTTTTTGGATTGTGTCGCTGATTTTTATGCATTAAATATAAATTTATTTACCGTAATTTGTTCAATATGCAAAATTGAGCTACATGGAAATGAACAATTGGCGAATAAGTGCAAAGGGTCTAAAATGACTATTCGATGTTAGAAATTGTGTAAGGAAGGTGCATCCCCTCCCTCAAACAAGACTGAAAAACAAAATTTGAACATACTTAAAAGTTTTGTATTAAAAATACTACATTTTAAATATCATAAGAAATTAAATTGGATAAAATAAAAATAGTGATTCTAATTTTCTGATCAGGTAAATATTGATCATAATAACTGATTTAAATGATTTAAAAAATGACATATTAATAATTAAATACAAATAATATGATCTATCAAAATAATGATCTATCAACTTTTAACATAAATAATTGAAAAGTATACTTTGTAATTAGAAAATAATAAAAAAATATATTAAATCAATTAAAATTTTATCATAAATGCTTTATTCGCCTAAATGCTTTATTTCGGATGCTTTATTTCGCCTACAAAAATTTCGCCTACACATCTAGAAATCTAACTTCTAGACTAAAGTTTTTGGAAATACAACATTTTTTTTGTTTTTGGAACTACAACATTTTTCGGTTATCTATTTTTGAGCGCCTGCGCCTAGAAGTTAGTTTTCTAGACGTGTAGGCGAAATTTTTTTAGGCGAAATAAAGCATCCCCACTTCCTTCGCCACCCACCAATTATATATATTCCATAATATTTCGCTATTTACCTTATTGAGCAAATTTTTTAATATTAACAATTATAAAAATACTAAGAAGAAAATTGAAAAGAAGTAAACTAAAGAAGAATTATAAATCAAAAAAAATTATATAATTGTCCTAACCTTTTTTAAGCATTCAGTATAGGCAATAATAGTAAAAAATATTAAGATATTTAAATAAAATTTAAAAAGTAAATTCCTGAATTCTGAATGAAAAAGATAGAAAATAGCATCATAATCAATAACGACGATATGTTTATATGAACATATCCTACAATTATTATATTATACAATTGCATAAACTATAAAAAAATTTAAACACTTATACCTAATTATCACCAAGCTTTCGATTAGTTAATCCGCACCAAATCTATTGTCCTTTGATTACTATATTTTTCTCCTCATGCATCAATCATATATAGATAAAAATATAAATATATTAAAACAAAAAAAGTAATATATAAAAATAAATGATTTAAAATAAAAAATCAATTACAAATCCTACTTAATTGTTTTGCGTGACTTAATAATAAATGAAGTTCATATAACGGTAATATAGAGCGAATATATGTAGATTATGAAACAGTCATAAAAGCTTTAAAAAAATATTCAAACCTGATATAATTTATGGATGTCTATTCCATTATAGCAAAGCTCTACAGCAACATATACGAACTAAACAAGTAAATCTGAATAAAAGATATCAAAATGAACCGAAAAGATCAGTCCACATATGGGTATATATCATTAAAATATCATATTACATATATTATTAAAGATTAGAAATCTGACTGCCTTGCCACTTCTACCAAAAATGTGGATAAAATCTAGCCCATTCTAAAAAATTCGTAAAAATAATCAATCAAAGACAATATAGTAATAAATGAGTTAAATGCTTTAAAATTTTACATGCAAAAGAATGGTTAGATAAATATGATACAAGCAATCTCTTAAATTTTCATCGCTCAGCCTCAGCTAGAACCAGCGGTATTCCAAAAAATATATACATAATAATTAATATAAATTTAAACTTTGATAATCTACATATATAAAATATAAAAATTTTTATACACAATCTCTATTTTTTAAAGAAAATTATTCAATTAATATTTATTAAAAAAAAGATTAAAAATCATATAATATTTTAATTTTTCTATATTTTTCTTGAATAATTTTAGAAATATTTTACAAGTATTATAAATATTATTAATTAATATTTTAAAATTATATTCAATTTGTTTATAATAATTTATTAAAACTGATTAATAAAGGGAAAATTATAGTGTTAAAAAATTTTAGTATACATAAAATTTAGAAAATTATTTTTCCATATTAATTTTTTTACAAAAAATTATGTATAGAAAACTAAATAAAAAATAATTTTTCATAAGATTGTATTAAATTAATAACATTTATACTACAGAAATTATATATAAATTGTATACATTTATCATTTTTAATTGTTATTCTATAATAAATGACTGAGATAAAATAGTTTAAACAAATAAAGAGGATATCATTTGTATAATTATTGTAATGTGTATTATTATGTGTTATTATTAATTAAAGCAGCATATGCTGAACGCAAGATCAAATCCTATAATCTCCATGACATTGATTTTAAGTAATTTTTTTTAATATATTTTGTAAAGGTGAATTTAAAATTTATGTATTTTGAAAAAAAATTATACACTTTTTATTTTAATCTCTATTATTAATCAAGAATAAATAGAAATTAAAATAAATAAATAATATTTAATAATCAAAATAATTAGATTAAAGGAAATTTTAATTATAGACCAAAATCTTTACAGTGTAATACAACTCTAAACTATAAAAAGATGGATTCAAATGAACAATTAAAAAAGTAAAATTTCAAAAAATATACAGAATATTAAATAAACATAAAATAAGAAAAATAATTAAAAAGAGATAAAATTTATTATATTATCTAATAAATACTATAAAAACAATAATATAAAAAAATAAAAGAAAATTTTTTTTATTAATTAAAATTAAAAGAATACAATAAAATATAACAAATATAAATAGTTAAAAAATTGATACTCCAATCAGTAAAAAATGAATAAATAAAATTGATATTCCAATTAGAAACTCCATCCAATTGCTTGAGAATCGGTGATTTGAAATGCTTAATGATAATTCACCTTATTTTTTGAGAAATAATTAAAGAAATTATAATGATTAAAATAAATTCAATATATATAAATTGAGCTTAGTAATGAAAATTAAAATTTTGCTTTTCAATTATATTTTTATATAATTTGATATCATTTTCTCTTAAACTTTAAAGATATTAATATTTATTTATAGACAATTAATTTTACTAATTTATATTATAAAAGAAAAATAAAAAATAATATATTTTATCTCTAATATATTGTAATAAGAAAACGTTAAGGCACATCTTTTGACCTCTTTCTGAATAATTTATAGAAAACTTACATGGATATTGAGCATAATCATCCTTTAAAGAAGGGAAATAAATTCTTATTAAAAATTGGATTTAAAATACGGTTAAAAACTATAAAATATATGAAATTTTTTAATTTAAATTGCAATACAAAAATTTAAAAAGAGAATGCAATACTGGCGGAATGTAATTTCTTCATTTTGGTGATCAGCAAAAATTTAATGTATATCTAATATACTTAATATAATATAAGAATAATATAAAATTCTGGAAAATAATTTTCTTCTTAACTGTTGATTTAAAAAATCGTAGGAAATGAACCATAATAGTCGTCCCTCATTTCAAGGACCTATACGTATCTTAACATCTCGGTCCGCTAGCATTTATCTTTAAAATTCATGTATTAAAAAATTACATAATTTAAAAATAAACAACTACTTGTAAAATACATATTTTAAAAAATCAAATCTTAAATGAGGAAAATAGCTAGTATTTTTTATAATAAATGAATTATTCATAAGTGATATATATTAGAAATACTTAAAAAGTAAATCTTAAATTGTAAATAAACTTTTTTATATTAATTTAAAAAATATTTTTGGGAATATTAATGTTCATGCTTAATTGAAAAGAGTAGAAAACAATTTATATTGCATAACTAACAAAATATCAATTAATCTAAATTCTAAATTATATGATTTTATTTTAAAAGAATTCTTTACTAAACAGATTAATATAAAATATACAATAAATTTAGCAATACACTTCCGTTCCACCCTTACGTAAGATCGAAATCAAATTAATGACAATAATATGTACAATCATAGATGATTCTATCCCAAGAAAGTTCTCTCAAAATATAGAATTTTATGATCGAATAAATAAAAATAATTTAAAATCCCAATCTGTAACTATCAAAAAAGTTGCGATTCGAGGGAATACTACTGATTACTATCATTCTGTCCACCCTTCTTTTCACAACAACCAAGGCGGGAACAGCCAGTTTTCTGAACAGCCAGTTCTTCGTCATGGCCTTTAATTGCTTAATTAAGCATCCTCCCATTATTTCTTTAAAATTAAATTAATTTTTTTAACATTTTAATATTTTATATAAATGATAATCACATGAAGAACCTTAAAAAGATTTACAAAATAATGATCAGATATCCAACAATTTAAAAATAACCAAGCGAAATTTAAAAAACTATATAAATAATAATTAAAACTCTTCTCATTTTATTAATTGAAAATTTAATTCATCAAATTAACGGAAGTCATTCAGTTTTTCATCTGAATCTCAATGAAATGGATAGGCTTTGTGACCGTCCTCTAGGAACCGTGGCAGATGTAAATGAAATTTTACATCATGTTGCTTCCTTTTTAGTATTATAATCCTCCTTGAATAATGACATTAATTAAATAAACTAAAATAGGAAATTATTTTTTATGAAAAATTTAGAGACAAAAAATATTTATTAAATCTTTAGAATTTCCTTTTTTTAATATATTTTAAAATAAAATTATAATATATTTTTTGTTGAAACTTTTACATAATGAAAAAATTTAAAATATTTGTAATAATTTTAGTAATTCAAAATAAAAATAATAATTAATAATATGATTATTTATTTCTAAAAAATGATAAAATAAATTTTTATATATAAAGTAAATTTCAAAAATTAAAATTGTAAATGAAAAAACACAAATAGGTATATAAAATGAATTTAATATTAAAATCATTATTTATTAATACCATAATTATGAGAAAACATTTTACAGATGAATTTAGTAATCCAAAATCAAAATCCAAAATTTTATAGATTTTTATTTAAAATAATAGGAAAATAATCGAATATCTGATGGAATTTTTCCCGGGTTCATGGTTTAACAAAAGTCGCTTAGAAGCTAGTAAATACAATATTATTGGTCCCAGCTATTGATATTCGAGCTTCATAAATAATATATAATTATTCGAATTAAGGGTTTAAAATAATAAAAAATAAAAAATTTCATGGAAGAATAATTAATTTATTAAATACAAAATAATAAATATATAAAATAAATAAATAAATAGAATTAATATATATAAAATACTAAAGAACATTCATTTAATGACAGTAGATAAAGAGGAGAAATTAATAACCAATAAAAAAATTTAAAAAGCTATTATGTAAACGAGAAAAAGTCATGTCCTAAGTACATATCTCAAAATCAATATGGAACTTCAATATGGAATAAATATGGAACTTTAATATTCAATTAAAATTTTTATAATAGATCTCGAAAAATGGATATCATTTCGTCCTACATCATGATTTCCTCCTAATTTATTGGTTGAAGTTTAAAAACGTTTTGAACAAAATATTAATTATTTCAAGAATTATGGTCTGCGATTCAGTAGATGTATATGACTTTAAGTTGATTATACATTAATTTAATAAAAAATGCCAAAAAATAAAAATTCTAAAAGAATAAAAAAAAAATAAATAATTCATTTAAGAAAATTGATTTAATTATTATTATAAAACATGTAGACATGAAACTAAAATTAAATCGTTCCATATTAAATTTGATATTAAAATGCATAAATAAAATAATCAATAATCTAAATCATATTTTATAACCATGGATTTGGTTTTTTTCTTTCCAAAAAGTATCGATTAATTGTTTAATTTATCAGTGAATGGAAATACAACATAAATTAGATTGTATAACAAATTAACACACGATATAGAAGAGAAATAATAAATTATCTAATTCAATAAATCATTAATTATTATATATTAAAAGAAATTATAATTTAAAAGAAATAGTAAATAAGATAATAAAATAATTTTAAAAGCTTACACATAAAATTTTTAAAAGATATAGCATGAGATAGAAAAATTAATAAAAATTATTTCAATAGTCATGATATAAATATTTCCCCTTGAAACTAACGAATTGTTGCTATTAAATCATAAAAAAGCTTCAAGAACAACAAATTAATTATAATAATAAATAATAACCAAATTAAAAATCAGAGATAGTTATTAATTATTAGATTAAATTATTTTATATAATACATAAAATAAAATTTTTCAATACTCTTTTTTAAGAGAGATTTAAGTTTAGTTAATGAATATATTTGTGCATTATTGCAAGACTGGTATATGCTTATAATATCTGAGAAAAATAAAACTCAATTGCAAGATATATTTAAATTATTTAAGATTAAATAATGGCGTGTGATGGTGCCTACTGTGGACGTTACACTCTCAACCACAATTACTAGATATGTACCATTATTTTTTAGTTTAAATTAAAATTAATTATATAAATTTAAAAGTTTTTAAAATTAAATTAAAAACAATTTAATAATTTAAATAAATATAAAATTTTACTTCTAATAAAAAAAGTTAAAATGTAGAAAAATTTTGTTCTATTTAATAATATTAAAAAAGATTTGATTTCTTATTTTGGGGAATACTTTTTTAGTAGATGAATGATCAAATTCTATTAATAAAATAAACTATAGCTAATAAAAATGAGCCAAAAAATAAACGAAAATTAGTAGCATTTAATGTGATAATTGAGTTGAAAATAAAGATGATGAAATTTTACATAAATAAAAAATGATATTTTATTACAAAAATATATCTAAAAGGTTCCTTAAAAATATTTTAGTATAATTCTACTAAAAATATAAATATTTTTCAGACCAAAGAAAAATTCAAAAGTGATAAAATAAAATTTATGTGATCTTTTAGTTAAATCCAAAAAATGTTTTCTTTATTCATATAAAAAACTAAATTTACTTCTTTTTAATGATAAAAGGTAAAAAAGACAATCTTAACCACGAATTAATAACCATGGCTTTGATAGTACATGGGTGCTCTACTGCGAAACACTATAATAACTCTTATTTTTGCATCAATTCAAGTAAAAAATAATAAAATTATAATTTATTATATGCATATTTATTAGCTAAAGCAAGGGATAATTTAGTTATTATCTCGTTTAATTATAACTTAAATTTAATAAAATTAAAGATAAATTACTTTAAATTAAATTTATGGAAAAATGATGAATAGTTTTAACCAAATACATTTTATACTTTAATTCGAAAACATTTTTAGAATTTAGCAACGAGTTGTGTGTACTTTGCTGAATTGAATCAACTCTTGCATATATAATAGATATCAATACATTTCTTAATATTTCAAAGATTTTTTAAAAAAAAGCATCATGTTTCTTGAAAACAAACTACCGTATATACTCTTGTAATCCCCCCGGGGGGAATAATTTTCAACCCTTCGCC
>LDKF01004608.1:0-26191 GCA_001026735.1 Rotylenchulus reniformis | reverse complement strand
GTCAGTCCTGGTGAGTGCCGACAGATGATTGCACAGCGGAAGTGCAGTCTTGGACCGCTGATCAACGACTCTGGCCTTTATCACACTGACATCAAAATTGACATGTCACCAAGATGGTGGTTGGTGGGTTCGTTCAACTGGTCGCCAGCCCAGAGTGAGAACTGTTACCTGTACAAGATCAAGGTGAGTGTGAGACACGGGGAATCCACAATTCGTACACCACTGACCACAATGACGACGAACTGTGCTTTCAAAGACGGCGTCTGTAAGCTCGAGGATCATACCATGCTGATCTGGGAAACATCAGGTACTGGCAGCTGCGAATACAACAGAGTCGGCATCTTCAAAGGGTTGCAACTGGACAATGTGTGGGTGTCGGATGAGGCAAGTTTGAGGCTCACTTTTCAGAATCGCACTCAGAAAGTCTACTCCTGCGGTGTTGGACTCGAACTCTCTGAAGAAGGATTTGCTGTCCAGGATCTTCCGAGGCCAGCCAGAGAAGACAAGCGCCGACCCAAGAGGGCAGCTCGCAGGCAAGAAAGTGATTTGGTCACGGAGCCGGAATTGAACGCTAAGCTTGGCTATTTGGATGAGGAGGTAAGAGAACTAATGAGAGTCTCTTTTGCACAGGCGATCAAGTCCATCTGTGACTACATGGTGGAGACAAGGCGTTGGGCGGCATCGGCACTACTGTCCGACCCAACTGAATTTGCGCGGACATTGCTTCAAACAGGGAGTGTGGTGGCCAAACGAGTAGGTCCTGGACTCATGAAGGTATGGCCTTGTGTAGAGCTGAAGGAGGGTGACTACAAGTTCGTCGGCACTGGCAATAATCACTCGAAGAAGGCCGAGTGTTTTGACAAAGTTCCGATTGCCTTTGGCTTAAGAGGCAGTGAGAAGCTGGCTTTCGTGGACGCGCAGACCATGATGGTGAGTTCTTCGGCAAGAAAAGCGCCATGTGACGAGTTTCGTAGGCAATTTCTTTATCTCAATGGAACACTTGTTGAGATTGACCAGGTTACTGCTGAAATCGTTCCGGCAAGTGTGGCACGGATCCAGCGAGTAGGAACCGTTCTCCCGGACGCCCCAAAATTTGCCCCGCATACTTTTCATCACATGGTTTTGGTGAACGTCTCAGATCTCATAGGACAAGTCTATGACGCGAACCTTGCGCGAGTGAGCGAGATCACCTATGGTATTCACAAGTCCGATGAAGTGATGATCAAAAGCCTTTCGGATCAATGGAATGAGGTGAGAGATGAAGTCCAAAACGCTATTTGGGGGCCATGGCTGAATGTGGGGCGCGCCATCCTGGTGATCATGGTGGTCATTGTGTTCGCCGATTTCTTGGTCAGGTTTGGATTGATGTTGCGGGCTGAGTACCAGGGCAAAGGAGTTAGCAACCGAATGACTTTTGGGACCAACATAGTTGAAACCGACAAAAGCCATCAGGAACCCATGACGAAGGAAGAAGCAGTTCAAGAATCCAACAAACTTGAATTCAATCCAATCAAACTCATCACCCCGGTTTTGACCATTGGTCAGCTGGAAAGAGGCCGTAGCAGTAGGAAGACAAGACGACAAAAGAGTGCTAAAGGTGTGGCAGCCACAGTGATGACAATAGTTGCCATCTTGGCACTTCATATTTCAGTGACCGAAGCTGCGCCAATAGGCCAAAGACTTGAGGCTGGCGAGAGCGATGTAGGGTCAGGATTTTTTGGTCTTTTGGCTGTGGCCTATCTTTTGGTGTTGGTTCTTGTTAGAGGGATTATTCTGAGATCAAAACTTGTGGGCTCAAGACGGCCCATTCAGCATAGCCAAGCAGAGTCAGTGCTGCCCAAGGGCAGGTTGGAAACATTTCAAGTTGCAAATAAAAATGCAGGGACTAAAAAGGTCAAGCGAGTATGTGTGCCGACAAAAAGGGTTGTGTACGCCACCTTAGCTGCTGGAATATTGCTTTTTGGGCAATTCGCACCCACGGCTGCGACACCATCCAAGAGCTCAGAGGTTCCACCAACTATTTCGCCCTACCTCTCTGTCCTAGTGAGCATCACTTACTGTTTGATGATTGTAGTAGTGATAATATTGCTCTCCCAAAAGTTAATTGGATATTTTAATGGTCGCGTCAATACCAGGGGAAATCATTTTAGTGTGTCATTTCGGAACAGCAGATTGCCAAATCAATCAATCCAAGCCCCCCACGTAGGAATCCAAGAATTGAATTCCATCACCATCAATGGGATGGAACCGCATATGCGGTCCAGACAAGGTGAGAATTTGGAAGGATTTTTCAGAAGAACTTTTGGTACGGACTGGCCTGCGCACTCCTTTAATTTGGCCTATTCGGAACTGGCCTTAATGTTGGCAACTGATTTTATTCTGGTCCGGATTGATCCCCCGTGTGAAGAGCTTTCAGTTAAGGCTATGGAGATGGACAACGGATCGCCAGTTGTGGTTGTGGCAAATGACTCGGAGCCTCTGCGCGAATACTCGATGGTTCCAACTCATGAAGCAGAGTTGGTCGAGACGGAACCGAACTCAGATACGGCTAGCGCGGCTTGGACATCCTATCACACTGGCCCAGACGATTCGAGATCAGGCTCCATTTCGTCATCATCCCCAAGACTGCAAATGTTCCGCCAGGGTTGCCGAATCTAAATGCAGTTTCGCCGCATTCCGTGGTGGTAACGGCCATGGTCAATGCAATACCAGTTCGCTGTTTGCTGGACACTGGAGCCAGTCTTAGTGTGGCACCCAGATCGGTAGCAGGAAATCTCCACTGTAAACTGTCGCCTTGCGACATGGAGGCAATGAGCGCCTCTGGGCACATTATAAAGCTTAGGGAATCGGCGAAAGTGAGTTTGGAGATCGCGGAGGTGAAGACCCTAGCTACGATAAATTTCGTAGATGACTCAGAATTTACAGTTTCGAGAGATTACAGTATAATAGTGGGGGGAGATGTCTTCGAACGATTACCGCCGATCAGTTTTGACTATGAAAACCGGATCTTCTCGGTCGGAGGAAACAAGGTGAGGTTTGGACAACGATCCTACGTGTTAATGAATGATGTTCGAATTGCCGCCAACGAGGACGTTGTGATCCCTGCTGACACCCAAATGCTGGTGAACGCGAGGGCAGAAGTTTCCCCATTTTTAAGAAATCCGATTGTTTTGGACAGACCTGACATCAATCTGGTGAAGATTGGGTTGTCGGTTGTAAACAGTGTATCGCTCACGGGCGATTTGAAAATGAAAATTGCGATTGTTAACCCTACGATGGAGCCAAAAAAGCTGTGGAAAGGCATGCACTTGGCATATGCCAATGAAGTTGCAAGTGATGAGAATGGTCTTCTGTGTGAGGGATGCACCAAGGAGATCCTGACTATCCACGGAAAGACTGATGTGGCCATGGATCCTGCGTTTGTAGTAGACTTCTCGAAATCAGCAGTTGAAGGCGAGGATTTGGGTAAGCTTGAAAACAGTCAATTGGATGCCACAATAAAACAACAAGATGGAATCGGCCCGGATGATCAGAGGCGCTACGGCCTGCGTCCGAGAATTCACATCGGGCTGCCAAATCGTTATAAAGAGGACTGAGCGGAACTAGCAGTAGTGCTGCCTATGGGCAGGATGGAAAGCTACAATAAAATTGTAAATGTGCCCCAGGGTGCTGATTTTGTTTCGATGAATTCTGCTTCGCAATGACTTCGCGATGACAAATCGGATTTAAGAATTCTCAAATTCGAGGAAGTGTAGCTCGGAATTCGACATGCCGGCAGCTCTCTTGCAAATGGCGAGAGGAAGCATACAAGGCGGGCTGAGTTACTCACAGAAGTATACTTGAGACATCGATTTTTTAGGGCATACAAGACAATAATTTATCGATCAATTTTCAGTAATTTTGATACATTATTTTTAATCATTTAATTCGATCATATTTTTGATCATTAATTACCCTTTAGTTTTTTTTGTTTCAGTCATTTTATTTATTTATTCCTTTTAATTCATTTTCCCTCAAGAACGTCCTTTTTGATTCCTTTTTATTCGTACAGTCAACAGCGTTGTTTTTCGTCTTGTCCTAACCTTTTACACCCTCCCTCAGTTACCCTTTAGTTTTGACATCTTGCCTCTTGCTTTGGTCCGTCGATCGCATTTTTGGGCCTATGCCATTTCATCAATGCTTCCTTTGGAGGACCCTCTTTCCTAGACAAATTTCCACCTAATCAAGAGAATGCTCCACCTCACTTGATTTAGAACCTAGGTTAGGGAATCCATTTGTGCCTATACTGAATCCCTACAGTGATCTATCTAGAAGTAATTCAACCTATGAGAGTAGATTTGATCTCTGTTCATGATCTTCTTATCTGATAGATCTGTTGCTCCCTTGCTTTATTTTCCCTGTAGTCCCATTAAGCTATATTCTGTTTAATCTTCGTTTTCTTTCGGTCGCGTCGGACGTGTTTAGTTCTTACTAGTCCATTAGCCGTTTTCCTAACAGTCATCACCTTTCATTTGTTTTATCCTTGGAGTTTCTTAGGATTCCTCTTTCTCATTTCTCCCTGAGAGTTTCATCAAATTTTCTCTTTCTGTTAAGCATCAGCACTTTATTTTATCCAATATTTTGGCCATGTCTGAACTTCCCAATGAAGAGACTCCTGCCAAGGCGGATGGCCGCCCAGTCGTGACTCGCGATCCGGAGGATGGTCATCCGGCGGTCAACTCAGGTGGAATTGCTGCTCAAGGGCAGGTTGAACAGATGGTTCAAGTAAGTGCTGGTGTAGAGGGCCAAGATATGCACATCTTGGTAACCTAGGTCACCAAAATGTGCGTGCCAATCAAGGGCACTGGGCTGAGCCAGTGGGTCGAGACTTTGACCGTCCCGGTTCCGGAGCAATTTGCCAATGCCGGTTTCGGCGATACGGCCGGTGGAATGGCTATTCGGCGATGGAATGGCTGGAGCGTCTCACTCAGCGTCTGCAGGTTGACGATGGAAGCGCTGATGGAGGACAAAAGCCGGGCCCTTCGGCGCCCATGGAGGAGCCGGGTCCTTCGACACCCATGGAGGAGTGACAAGGGCTGTGGCGCTCCGAGGAAGGCTGACTGTGGGTGATCTGAGGAGGTGATACTTAGTACCCTCCTTGCTAGATAAATGGAACTTTCACCCATAATACCGATTTTTTTTTATGGAATAAAAATTTGAATTACTCTCAGAGTCTAAGAAAAGTATATAGGGTTATGAAAATTGCCTAAGATTGCTGCCTACGGGCAGGTTGAAAATCAGATTGAATAAAGACAATAATTGAATGAATTCTGCTTCGCAATGCAATAATAAAAACATGGAAACACGGTAAAAGTTCGACCGAAAAAATGATGCAATAAATCTTTGGGCCTTACGATTGGGGAGGCAAACCGTTCATTAGAATGCCATTATATGTGATGGCCTTGATTTTAAAGAGACCGCTGATTTTAAAGGATTTTTTTTTTGATACTTTCCCATTTTTTTCTTTTCTCTCGGTTGATATGTTGCTGCGCAGGAAATTATGGTTCTCCCTCATTTCTTCTACATTGTCCTTATAGTGGTTGCATACTCCGTTATTCATGATTTGATTATTGTGAAGTATCCAAGAAAAATGAATTCTGCTTCGCATTGATAGGACACAGTAAGAGCGCTTTTATCATTGGTGATCATATATATGATGGGAGAAAAGGAAAATAAGATCACTTCGGGAAGGGCAGTGTTACAATTAGATCAGATGATTCCTTTTTTTCCTCTTCCTGGTACAACTCTAATTTCTGCATTTTTGTGAGCTTGATGGGATCTGCGGCGTGAGCGTGTTGGGCTGCTTTTATGAAATCATAAATCCCGATCCCATCTTTCCGGAGCATGATAGCCGCGGTACAAGAGTATGCTTCTCTTGCTGCACCGGTACGTGTAGGAGTTGTGGCTCTCTCTCTCACACGTGAAAAGATATCCTCCGAACTGAATTAAAACCGTTTTTGATTGTCCAATTGCTGATATGTTTTTCTCTTTCTCTTCGTTTCTTAGCATCCCGTTATATATTTGAGGGGTGCTGCGGTGAGACTGCTGCTGCCAGTGCGGTAGGGCGTGGGATAGTATAACGTGCAACCGCCGCCTGCACTATATTGTTGCCACACTTCTGCCAGCTCTGCGTCGTGCTTGGAACCCTCCATCAGGAATCGTCTGGTAATCGCTTCGACGTCGATCTCAACGCTCTGCGGGCTGCAAATGCAGTGTTGCGCCACCCGCCCCCACCTCAGCCAGTCCCGGCCGCCGCAATTCCAAGCGACGGCGGAGTTCAATCCAAGATTGAACCCCATATGAGCTGCTCCTTCTAATGTCGCTACGCCGAAGCCTGCCGGCTGTAGCTGAACGGGGTTGTTTGTTATTCTGTGGCAGAGGGTGCGCTTGGTCTTAACTTTTGTTCCCTAGCAGATAGCAATATGACTGATTATGAAGGATACCTTTTACAGTCAATATAGGTCTGGAATTGTTATCCAAATTACCCAAACCCTCTATTTCATTCTGCTGGTTAAAGTAATTGGAATGTAGCCACTGGAAAATTTGAAATGTAGCCAATGCCAGCTGGTCTTAAGTGCAATTATGGAGCCGGATGGCAGTGGAGGGAGTATTATGGGTTTGAGTCCTCTGCTTTAGGGAGTGCAATAGAGGTAAGTACCGCCCCTGCCTGCTCGGTATTCGACCTACGACGAGATCTCCTTTTGCCCTTTGTGCCCCACCAGGAGTCGAAACTGGTCTACCCACTCACAATTCGGTGGAAGGGGATGCCCATCTCTTCAAGTAGACCAGGCATTAAGAGTATTTCTTTATGCCTGGTCCATTCCCCGCAGTGAGACAGAAGCGGGAGCAGCTGCTTGAGTCCCCTCCGGAGTGCGGAGAGATGCGTCGGTGCGACTATGTACCAAATTTTTGGCGCGCCATCCCAGACGATATTTACTGAGCGCAAATCCTTGTCCTCGGTGTGCAGTTGGAAATGCGACCAGGCGCTCCCATAGTATTGGTATAGCTGGGTGATGCCTGTTGGGTTGCCATGGTAAGATTAAGTGTTGGGGAAAATGGGTGCTCAGCCTTAAAACATTGGTTGATCCTATTATGTGTCTACCCAGCACGCCAGTCAAGAGCATACCAGATATTTCCCGAATGTTAGGTGCTAAGATTCGTGGCAGCCATGACAAGGCTTCTCCCAATGGTGCGCGTGCGGCTGTCGCGGGTGGCTCGGACTCGGATGCGTACGTATATCCGCCTTGCTGGCGCAAAACGGCCAAGGCCTGGCTGAAATTTAGGCGTACGCTTAGGTCTTGGGTGTCGGGTNATCTCCTTTTGCATTGTGCCCCACCAGGAGTCGAAACTGGTCTACCCACTCACAATTCGGTGGAAGGGGATGCCCATCTCTTCAAGTAGACCAGGCATTAAGAGTATTTCTTTATGCCTGGTCCATTCCCCGCAGTGAGACAGAAGCGGGAGCAGCTGCTTGAGTCCCCTCCGGAGTGCGGAGAGATGCGTCGGTGCGACTATGTACCAAATTTTTGGCGCGCCATCCCAGACGATATTTACTGAGCGCAAATCCTTGTCCTCGGTGTGCAGTTGGAAATGCGACCAGGCGCTCCCATAGTATTGGTATAGCTGGGTGATGCCTGTTGGGTTGCCATGATAAGATTAAGTGTTGGGGAAAATGGGTGCTCAGCCTTAGAACATTGGTTGATCCTATTATGTGTCTACCCAACACGCCAGTCAAGAGCATACCAGATATTTCCCGAATGTTAGGTGCTAAGATTCGTGGCAGCCATGACAAGGCTTCTCCCAATGGTGCGCGTGCGGCTGTCGCGGGTGGCTCTGACTCGGATGCGTACGTATATCCGCCTTGCTGGCGCAGAACGGCCAAGGCCTGGCTGAAATTTAGGCGTACGCTTAGGTCTTGGGTGTCGGGTTACAATTGGTCTGTGTTCTACGATTCAATGTCTATCGTTGCCTAAGGGCAAGTTGAAAATAAAGTTTTGCGTAGGATTACTTACTGCTCCAGGGCGATCAGCTCGTTAATGCTTTCCGGTAAGCGACTGGAATCCGGCTGCCCCCTTGAGTATGTGCTCCATTGTACAGTCTTTCGGTTCGGTCCCTTCAGCTCGAAAAGGCCTTTGAATTGCAGTTCGGTGGCCGTCCATTCGCTACAGGATGGTTTAATTTTTCTCTGTACCCCTGTGAACGAGGACAATGGAAGGGCCGAGACGGAACCGGGGGAATTGTTTTCCAATTCACTATACTTGATGTTGATTCGCCGATTTTGGGGTGGTGGCCAGTCAGGGCGGTAAATTGCGCAAGGTGAGGGAACCTTGAAGAGGAATGCTCCCACCGCACGAATCCCCTCATCACGACCTGTTCTTAACAAGAACTTGTCAAAGTTTTTGTCGAGTTCGGAAGGCTCGATCAGGAGAGCGTCCTTTGGAGTAATCAGGTTAGTGTTCATTTCGCAGGAAATGGATGATAAGGTGGAATATATAGTATGGACTATAATGGTGTTAAATTAGAGAATTCGGAAATACAATGTTATTTGGGATGCCCCACAGAGGAGCGGTCTCTGTGGGATGCCCCACAGAGGAGCGGTCTCTGTGGGATGCCCCACAGAGGAGCGGTCTCTGTGGGATGCCCCACAGAGGAGAGGTCTCTGTGGGATGCCCCACAGAGGAGAGGTCTCTGTGGGATGCCCCACAGAGGAGAGGTCTCTGTGGGATGCCCCACAGAGGAGAGGTCTCTGTGGGATGCCCCACAGAGGAGAGGTCTCTGTGGGATGCCCCACAGAGGAGAGCACTCTGTGGGACGCTCCACAGTAGTGAGTTGCTGTTTGAATCTTGCTTTGTTTTTTTTTACATGAACTTAGAATGTAGGGTAATTGAGTTTGAGCGAGTGATTGGTAAGCACTATTGGATCAGACTTTGGCTGAGATTTCTGCAAAAAAAAATAGTTTAATGAGTAATTCTAGTGCGGACTGCTGATTCTAGTACTGACACGGGCGGAATAAAGGGACCAAATTGTGAAGTGGTGGTGATTTTTGGTCGGGTCGTGGTTTTCTATGGTAAAGAAATGAATGTGTAGGACGACCTTTTGACAACGACCTTGAGAGAGGAAACTGTGTGCGCGGACACGACCAAATTGTGTGCGCGGACTCGACCTAATGGAGGGAGGCATGGTTGACGGACGGAGGGAGGCGGCGATAATTACGGTAGGGCATGTGTGTTGCCTCTCCGATTATGGATGAAGGTGAGGAAAGTGTGGAATCGGGGCTGAGAATTCAGAAATATTCGTGAAATGTTGCCTAAGGGCAAGTTGAAACTTATTGGGCCTTACTTCTAATAATTGAAATGTTGGAATGGAATAAAAAGTATGAATTAATTTTAAATGAACTAATTTTATCGTTTTTTTCTGGACAGATTGTATAAATTATTACTCAAAAACAATACCAAACGTTTCTTTTTAGGAATGACTTTCACATTTCCCTCATTAAGATTTTGTTATTCATCAAGTTCTCCTTGTATTGGTTGTCGGTCGCATGAGTCAGCAACCGTGGCTGACATTCA
This sequence comes from Rotylenchulus reniformis, assembly GCA_001026735.1. NCBI lineage: Eukaryota > Metazoa > Nematoda > Chromadorea > Rhabditida > Hoplolaimidae > Rotylenchulus > Rotylenchulus reniformis. Next base: position 16,583 of record LDKF01004608.1, on the reverse strand, counting down.
CCGAAGTTAGCCACGGATCAAAACGGGCCAATTCTTGTATCGTCAATTTATCTAACATTCGTCCGCGTCCGTTTCATTTGAACTCCCCTGATGGGTAGTGGGAATATGAGCCAAGTAGTGCTTTCATTGACTTTCTGGACCCATTTGACACCAAGCTATTTGTTGCTCAAAGGCAAGTTGAAAATTATATGACACCGTAATGAGGATGGAAACAACATGGAAATTAGTAAAGTGCTATAGGCATTGTGAGTTTCGGAATGTGAAACTTGTAGTTCAAAAAAAGCAATCAAATTTTTTTAATATAAGCAAATTCTACACATGATTATAAATCCCTTCTATAAGCCGATTTTCTTTTAGTAAGCGAAAGCAATTTTTCTTTTAGAACAATTTTTTTTCCTTTTTTTGTTATTTTGCCTCTTTTTCCCTTCTTTTCCTCTTCTTTTTCTGATTCATTTGGAAATGACACCTCCTCCTTGTTTTCCTTTTTGGGCTGTTTTTGGCCCTAGCCCTGACTTTGACATTTTCCTTCTCGTCTCGGTGATCCGATGGACGACCGTAAGTCCTTCACGTGATTTCTCCGTGCTCTTAGATTTCGCAAGAGATATCGAGAGCACTATGAGAAGAGGCTAATGGGACTTTACAGCGATTGCTCGTAGCCTTATACGCCTCTTCTGTTTAATCTTGATCAGTCTCGACGATCTTTAGCTTGTTCATCGCATCAGATCCTTCATACTCACATCCTAGGTCTCTTAATTCCCCATCTTCCTCCTTCGTTTTTCTCTATTTTTTTTCTTTATTTATTTTATTAGTTATTTGAATCTTTTAATTAGTTTTTTAGTTCCCAGTTCCTTCCTCTTCCGTTATTAGTTCGGCGGATCTGTGTCCTTTTCCTTTCCTTTTCTTTTCCTTTTTATTTATTTTATTTTGTTTTTGCCCANGAGGTCTGGTCTAAAGGGACGGGAGCTGGGCCGACAGGGGACCTTTCAGCCTCGGACAGAGCCCCGCAATGGTTTCTTGTGGCGCAAATTCGTGAAGGCGAGGACAATGTTGTGGGCGCACGCATCAAGGCGGACCTCCAAGGCTGGCCTGAGTTGGTGGCGATTCCGCGAGCACTGGTGCAGAGCTCGAGGCCTCTGGAGATGGGCGATGCAGTCCGTGTGAGTGGATTTGTCTGGGTGGACACGGCAAGTGGATGGGCCGTCGAACGCGGTGCTGGAGGTTGGTATTATGAGGCTAACAGGCGTCTGAATTGGCAAGCGGTGGCCGTGACCGTGTCCGAGTGTGCTCAGTCTGCCGTGACGGAGACCGTGGGCATTGTCACCAGTGTGGGTCGAGGACCGCCGAATGAGGGATCGCCTTTGCGGTCAGCGGAGGTGGTTGCGCCGCAATTTCAACGAGCAATGCGTATTTTCCCACGGCATCTGGCTGGAATGGACGGTGGCATGGTTCGGTATAAGGGGACAATTGGGCTTAAGGTACTTTCGGTGCATCAACCGCCGGAGGTGCATGTGACGCCGCATCATGTTCTGCCAAAGGGATTTCTTGGTCGGACAAGGGACAGTTNGAGGCAGTCGAACAGGCGATTGGAGCGAACTTTGCTGCCCAAGGGCAGGTTGAAAACATTGTGGAGATAGGGGCACCATTTGGTAACGGGGGTTTTGCCGCCCTTGGTTTAGGGGACCAAGTGGTTGAGGGGAGGCAGGGAGTAGACGGGCTTCCCGGCCCGTCAGGGATGAAAGATCTGACCACAGGTGAGGCGCCTAAGGGCGTTGAGGAGGTCTGGTCTAAAGGGACGGGAGCTGGGCCGACAGGGGACCTTTCAGCCTCGGACAGAGCCCCGCAATGGTTTCTTGTGGCGCAAATTCGTGAAGGCGAGGACAATGTTGTGGGCGCACGCATCAAGGCGGACCTCCAAGGCTGGCCTGAGTTGGTGGCGATTCCGCGAGCACTGGTGCAGAGCTCGAGGCCTCTGGAGATGGGCGATGCAGTCCGTGTGAGTGGATTTGTCTGGGTGGACACGGCAAGTGGATGGGCCGTCGAACGCGGTGCTGGAGGTTGGTATTATGAGGCTAACAGGCGTCTGAATTGGCAAGCGGTGGCCGTGACCGTGTCCGAGTGTGCTCAGTCTGCCGTGACGGAGACCGTGGGCATTGTTACCAGTGTGGGTCGAGGACCGCCGAATGAGGGATCGCCTTTGCGGTCAGCGGAGGTGGTTGCGCCGCAATTTCAACGAGCAATGCGTATTTTCCCACGGCATCTGGCTGGAATGGACGGTGGCATGGTTCGGTATAAGGGGACAATTGGGCTTAAGGTACTTTCGGTGCATCAACCGCCGGAGGTGCATGTGACGCCGCATCATGTTCTGCCAAAGGGATTTCTTGGTCGGACAAGGGACAGTTCGCTGCTCAACCAGCCCTTTGTCATCGCTGCGGTCATGCCAGTGGAAGGATACGCGTACCCGTTCACCAGTGGTCTGAGCTTGGAGCGAGTTCGCCTTGGCGAAAAAGTGCTGGCCGCAGCAGTTGCCGCGCAAGTGGCAGACGCACTCCAGGACCAACGCAAGTTCACACTGATTGCCCAGCCGTCTGAGGTACGGGAGATGGGGGATAACAAGGCGATAGTCTCGTTTTCCTGGTTTGTGGAGACCTTAGGGGAATTGACTAATTTGGCCAAGGCATGGGAAGAAGACAGTCCCATTGCCTGTACGGTGGACAGGTCGGAAGCGGCCAAGGCCTGCGCACACGGGTACGTGATGGAGACAGTGAAGCGGCAAACGGTGGCGGGCTATGAGCTGCAGGTCAAGGTAGCGGTCGGCCCTCATGAAAACATGAAGCCGGAGCGGAAGGAGGAGTACGATGGACTGCTCAGTGGACAGTTGCTGGTTGAGTTTCGACCCATGCTCTCTGTCAGCTCCCTGAACAAGCGGATGTGGCGGTTGAGTGAGCACCGTTGTTCGGAGCTTGCCGAGAATCAGGAGACGCCGGCGGGTCGGATCATGTCCATTCTTCTTGGCCAGAATGTCGAGAGGCGACCGATTCGGTTGCAGAGCGAGGAGCCGTTCCGGGAGGGGCCCTTGAGTTTGCTGAGGGGTGGTCAGCGAGAGACGGCGGCACTCGCCCTTGACCCTGAGCCCAGGGTCATTTTTCAGCAGGCCCCTCCCGGGACCGGCAAGACGCGCACTGTCACTACGGTGGCGAAGGCGGTTCTGGACTCGGATCCGCAGGCCCGTGTGCTTGCTGTGGCTCCTCCCAATGTGGCCGTCGTGCGCATGGTGGAAGAGATGGACAAGGCGATGCAGGTCAGTGGCAGGATCCACAAAATTGTGGGCTTGTTCAGCGGGAATGGGAAGGTCACTTATGCGCGCCAGCTCGAGTCGGTCATGCCGTATTTGTTGGCGACCGCCGTCGAGGCGGAGGAATTTAGGGATCTTCTGCATGCCCTGGAACCGGAGGTAGCCCAACGGGAGCAGCGGAAGGTGGACAAGTACTTGACGGCCTGCACCACGAATCCGCGGGTGGCACAGGAGGCCTCGGTGGCACGTGTGCTGAAGGAGAACGATGAGCGCCGGGCGACGTTCTGCACCCTTGCCTTCGCCGAACAGGTGGTGGAGCTGTTTTCCAGCACCACCCACCTGATCATCGACGAAGCGGGACAGGCCCCGCTGGTCCAGGTGCTCTCGCTGGTGTCCCAGCTGCCCAACCTGAAGAAGGTCATCATCACCGGGGACAGACGCCAGCTGCGTTGCCATCTTCCTTCCCTGCCGACGGCCGTTCGAGGTGGGTTTGGATTGGACACCATCATTGAAGGGCTCGACAGCGCGAGTGGTGTCGACGGAACCACCTTGGAGATCTGCTACCGATCTCATCCGGTGCTGGTGCGATGCATTGAGGCGGCATGCTACACTCCACACGGCGAACGCCTGATTCCGGGTCGCGCGGCTGAGGAATTGCCGATGCTGACGGATCAGGATCGGATCAAGCTTCCGGTGAAGGATGTCCCTTTGATTTTGGTGCACCAGACAGGTCGAGCTGTTTTGGAGGATGTCTCGCTGTCATCAGTGGACCGTGAGCAATCACACACGACCATGCGCGTGCTGTGGCATCTCTACAAGGCGGTTGGGGCAGTGCCGGTGCGGTGCGTGTGCATGTACAGTGCGCAGGCCCGGGACATCGCCAGGAGGATCCAGGGAGTGCCGGAGCTGGAGCATGTAATCATCACGACCACCGATGCCACGCAGGGGCATGAAGCCCCGCTTGTGGTGATGGTGACAACATGCTCGCACTGGACGATGGCGGAGCAGGGCCGGCTGCCGTTCTGGGCGGAGTCGGAGCGCATGGATGTCTCCGTGTCCAGAGGCGCGCATGGCCTTGTGGTGATCGGCGACTGGACTGTTCTGCGGAAGGCCCCGGCATGGAAGGCATTCATGGAGCAAGCCCTGCTGGAAACAGACATCGTGGCACCGGACTTCTTGGATGTCGGCATGGAGGAAGGCAGCCGACACGACAATGAGGGCAGACTGGTTGACAAGGACGGCAGGCGTGTGAGACTGGGGCAACTCTTGAGGTCTGAAGAAGGGTCAAGCCACAGTGGTCAGCGTGGCAGGGGTTTTGGGTCTGCAAGGGGGTTCGACCGATTCTCACCCTATTTGTTCAGAGGACGTGGACGTGGCGGTCGTGGCGCTCCATTCTGAAGGAAGGAAGGATGGATGTGCTGCAGTGAGAGTGCGAGTGAATCCTGGGGAAGGGGACCTTCCCGTGGTATGGGGGGAGAGGTTGCCGGTGGCTCCAATTTCCAATTCCCAAATTTCCCTTTCCCTTCTTTTTGCCGCCTGGGGAGCCATCATGGCTTTCTCTGGATCTGGGGTCCATCCTTTCCTCCACTATTTTCTCCCCTCTCATCTCATCCTCATCTATCTCACCGAGTGGGTTGGGCTTGCTTGGGAAGTGTGGCGCCCCCTGGCGACTTTGTGGTGGTCGACGACAAGGCAAGCAGCAGTAAAGCGGCGGAAGGTCACTGTGGATTCTGCCAGTTCGGTGTGCTGTGTTAGCATTGTCGCCGCGACGACAACTACACTTCGTGCCGTCCAATCTCTTCGTGCGCTGATGCCAACCGTGGGCCCCGGGTTGATCAACCACGCCTGTTCAGTACCCCTCGGCGGAGCTAGGGGCTCAGGTTCCCCGATCAGGGCGCTCCCTCCACGGCAGCTGCACGGGATGGCCAGAATACACAACAACGTGCCGATGGCGCTGTGTCGAGTCGGCTGCAGGTTCTAGCTTCCGAGGATGCTTCGGACAACGTCTGAGCAAGGATGCGACTGCAGTTGATGGCAGCGGGATGGTGTGGAAGAGGGCTGTGAAGGGCTGTTTCGCCGGCGGTAGACAACGAACGGAGTGCTGCAGGGGTGTGTCTATGCCAACAGGCGGTCTTGCCCATCTCGGGGTGCTCTCCCTCTCTTCTATTTCTTTCTCCCTCATGTTATCTGGAGGATCGGGGACGATCCTGGTGAAGGGGGGAGTTGTGAGGGTTTCTCCCGGCGGCACCCCAAAATTCAATCACTTGGAGCCATTGGACAACTCTCTTCCCATCCCGTTCTTTGATCACTGTTCCCATTTCCTTTGCCCCGCCCCTTTGATCATCTGTGCATTTTCCTTTTCCCCGGGGTCAGTCAGTCAAGTGGAGAGGGTCGAGATCCGAGCAGAGCTGATGATGGAATTCCCTTCTGTTGTATCCATGTTTTGAGGACGGTGTTGGAGGAATAAAGATGAGACCATTCAATCTGTCGGAGTTCGGAGGGTTCACACCATGGGATCAACACCAAAACCCCAAGGGCCCGGGGTACCTTTCCATGGTCATTCCTTCCTCTCCTTCTCGTCTCTGGAGGGCACAGCACCTACCCTCACTTAATTTATGTTTCTAACTGATGTATCTCAAATTCAAAACTGTACCTTTACACATATCTATTGAGCCAAAGTAGGAAAATTAAAAATTAGAAAGTGAAACTCAGAACATTATTGCAAAGCACAATATCCCGTATTTTTATTATTAGATATTAATAATTTATTCAATACCCGGCCGCGCGTTTCTCATTTCTGAAACGGTGGTAGATGTAGAAAATATCCCGATTGCGAATTGGCGCCCATTCTTCGACACAATAAGTGGAGCTCCGCTATCGCCCTAAAAATTCAATAAAATAAGATCCCAAACTTCTCGTATCCTTATTTTGAAGAATCCAATTAAAAAAATGAGATTGGTTCTAAGTATTGTCCTTATTTGGTTCTTAGTTATTATATCCTTATTTGAGACTAAAATTGCTCAAAATAATCAGCTTTAGATTAGAGTTGGGCACGGGGGGATATTCCCCCGTCCCCGACTTTTTAGGACCTTATCCCCGTCCGAGCCATCCCCGGAAATCCCCGTCCCCGATTTTTGCCAAATTCGCCCCCACGTGCACAACCTTAGTTACATTCAGCATCGAAAAAGATACTCCACTATTTTATTAAAATTTATTGGTTTTATGGAAAATATTTTTTGAGATATCTTACCTAAGAGTTGTGTTAAAATTATGATTTCTCAATTCTGACGACAGAATACAATTCCAAATGTGCGCTTTTTAGTGATATAAAGTTTTACAAATAAAATCACGCTTTAATATTTACCTCCAAAAGGCCTTTCCTACGGGTTCCTGTGCACAAGTGAGCGCCCTTGTTGAAACCAAGTTCCTTCATCATGGGCTTCCTTAATAATAATAAAAAAATAATAATGAGAACTCTTGCATTCTGTCTAAAATTATGTCCTTCTATCAAAAATCATCAAAATTGCATTTGTTCTGATTTTTTTCGATTGAAACCAAAGGTATCCATTTATTGGTATTAAAATTAAACACAGAGTGAAAAAATTTAAAATGGGTGAAAAGATTGAGTTGGGGCTCAAAAAAACCTATACAGCATGAAAAACTAAGATTTTATCCAAATAATTTAGTTTTTTCCATAATATCGAATTGTTTCTTTTCAAATTTTCTTACAAAAGGGTCCAAATTTTCAAAAAAAAATTCCCGGCGGCCCCTATCGGGACAGCCGGTGCCTCTCAAAATACAAAATAAAATACCTTAAGCAAAACGTCCAAATTCTCAAGAAAATAATACATGAATCGTTACTCATTCCTCAAAATTTACTCATTAATCGATTTTTTTGAACATAAATATGATTTTTATAACGTAAAAAAATTTTAAAAAATTAAAAAGTTTCGTGTTTCGTTTCATATTTCATGAAATTTCGCGATTTTTCGTTTCGAGTTTCGTGATTCATGTTTCGCAAAAAAATTTGTTTCGTTTCGTGTTTCATGTTTCGAGAAATTTTCGAATTTCGCCCGTCCCTGTTTCCAACTGTTAATACTTAATTTTTTTCACCATAATTATTCCACCTGAAATTTAATATTATATACACTACCATTAACTCACTTAATTAAATTAATTCGATTTTAATTAATTAATTAATTAATTAGTACTTCTCGCAGGCAGTAGAGTTCTGTATCGGCAAGGCTACCTCCTGAAGCTCACTCGGGAAAAATGCTGAGTCACTTGTGCCAGCTTTGGTTTTTCCCCAGCCAGCAACTTGTCCCAATTCAAATTCAGTGGAAGCAAAATTTTTGGGGATGCAGATGGAGCGCATCCAATGGTTGTAGGTGAGTTTGTTCCTTTCGTTCAACTAAATATTTGAGAAAATGGTAATACTTAACTTTATACCCCCCTTTTTTTGAATACCATTAAAAACTCCCGCAAACTCATCTGAAAAAGACTTCTCTGAGCTTATTTTTTGCTTTTTTTCTGATGCGTCAACTGACGTAACCTTTTTGACACTAACGTCAAAAAAATTTTTTTTTGATAATTCAATTTTATGAATTGAAATACTTTTTGATGTCAGCGTCAAAAAGTGACGCCAGATGACGCATTACGTCAGAATGGACTTCGGAATCGGATTCAGCGTCAAAAATTACCCCAGGGGAAGTCTTTTTAAATAAGTTTGCTTGCGTTTTTAATAGTGTTCAAAAAAGGGGGTATAAACTTAACTATTACCAATTAATTTTTAGTGGGAAGGGTTTAGAAATTATACGATTTTATGAAATGCATGTCAATAACTTGTTTCAAACATAGTAACTTATATAAGTCATGATCATTTTTAAAATATTTTCGATATTTTCCAAAAATTTCGAATTATTTGCGAAATTCGAAAAACTAAAAATATCAGAAGATGGAGAATAAAATGCTGCACAACTTTGCTTTTTATACTTTTGGTCTTACGGGCCTAACAAAAAAGTTTTTGGAGAACAAATTGGGTTTTGATATTTTTTACAAAACGACATAGCACATTAAGCACTTACCTATCTTAATGCACTAATGAGTGAAAGTAAGCCATTTACGATTTTGTTAAAGGTTTATTTTATTCATGATATTTTCCTAATTTACAAATTTACTCACTTTCAAGACTCCGTAGTCATTCATTACGATATTGACATTTGTCTTCCTTGGGTCGAAGTCGAGCGGAACAACCAGTTGAGACACTCCAATGATCGTTTTCATGCCGAGCCCTGGGTTGTTCAAATCAATGGTTCCCAATGTGATGTTCACTTTTTCAGGAGAAAGATGGATCCTAAATGCAATAGTTAAAATTATAGTAAATTGTAAGATAGATCAGGTTAAGTAATTTAATCAACGCAAATAAACCCTTTGATTTTCATTCCTTTTTTGCTCATTTTTATGGTGTAGAAGCACGTTGCTTTAATGCTATTGTTTTTTTTCTCCTTTCACCAGTGTGGCACTTTGTAAAAAAATATGGCGCTGGCCTTAAAATTTAAAAAAATATGGCAAATTCTCTGTGGTAGAAGCCTTTTTGAGCAAAGCTGGATTGGAAAGAAATAGCAGGGACGATTTTATGATTTCTGCTTGGGAAGGGGTACCCATCTCCAGTGGCATAGCCAGAAAAAAATTTGAAGGGGAAATGAGGGTGTTGTGGGCCCCCCGGCAGCCCCTAGAGGCCCCCCCCCTAGAGGCTGCCGGGGAAAATTATGAGGATTCGTGCCCTTTTTCTTGAGAAAAATGGCGGGAATTTAAATAATTTTGGAAAAAATTAAAAATATGGCGAACTGTGGAAACAAAATAAATTATGGTAAAAACATGACAGGGAAGGGATCAGGGCTGCATTTTGAATTAATTTTGCCCCCAATCTTCTAAAATTTAATTTTAAAAAATTTGAATAATGATGATCTCTGGAGTCCGCACATACCATGCTGTTCCCGATACTTTGTTGACTATTTGGTCGTAGCAGTGCCGATGTACTGTCTCCCAACTTGCATAAAAGCAGTGCGCCGAGCTAACTATGTGCATGTGGTCAACGATGAAGCCTGTGCAGCGATGTAGGTACGGGGAGCGGCCATTGCCACACTCAACTCCGAATTCCAACAAGGCAATGGACGGGTAGACGAATGATGGTGCCGAGGCACCACCCATGGTCTGAAAAATGCAGATATAACAAATAGGTTTCGGATTTTTGCAGCAGAACGATCCAGACAACACACACAGAACATGCTGGCGCTATTTGAAAGACGTTTATTTTTGGGACTCTAATATTCTTTTGAGTCCCGGGACTCAAAATTCTTTATTTCCTGGGTAATTTTGGACGCTGAATCTGATTTTCACATCCAATTTAGCCTAATGAATCATCTGAGGTCACACTTTTTACGTTGACGTCAAAAAACTTCTCTTCTAAAAGTGCTGAAGAAAAATGAAAAATTCTGAAGTCGGCGTCAAAAAAAGATGTCGGATGACGCATAATCTCAAATTAGACGTCAGAATTGGATTCAGCGTCAAAAACACCCTAGAGAAATCAAATTTAGACAGATTTTACGGAAAATTTTTTTGAGTCCCGCTGGTACTCAAAAAATAGAGTCCCAAAAATAAACGTCTTTCAAATAGCGCCAACATGCTTATTTGAGCATTTTTACGGGTTCTTGTTTGGGATAATTCTCTTTTAGGAATTTGGAGGGAAAATATTTGCAAGCTGGTAAGTTAAATAAAAAAATGAATTACGATAAAACTATCAATACGGGACACGTGACATGATAGTGCATTTATCACTTTTTGATACCGCCTTTAAAAATAATTTTACTTAGGTTTTATATCCTTTTATGACATATTTGATGAAATTTTTAAAAGATTTACACTTTCTAATGCATATTTGGATATTTGCGCATATTTGGAAGTTTTTTGTGCATATTTCGGAGATATAAAAAGCCATTGTGCAGAATTTAATTCCTATCTTCTGGTATTTTTAATATTTCGAAATTCGAACAAAGGGTTCGAAATTTTCCCGATATATTGAAACTGAAAGCAAGTCTAACAAAAAAGTTTTTGGCCAGATGGCCAAAAAAAAGTTTTTTTTTTTGCCATTTTTTTTGTGTTTTTTTTTGTGCATATTTCGGAGATATAAAAAGCCATTGTGCAGAATTTAATTCTCTATCTTCTGGTATTTTTAATATTTCGAAATTCGAACAAAGGGTTCGAAATTTTCCCGATATATTGAAACTGAAAGCAAGTCTAACAAAAAAGTTTTGGCCAGATGGCCACATTGGGCCTTTTTTAAAGACCCAGCACCGATACTTACGCGAAAAGTGGGGCTGCTCCCGTATGGATCCTCAAGTATGCCACATTGGTTTAAACATCGATCGATCGCTTCGGGTTCCGTTTCCGCCAACACTTCCGAATGCAGAATGAGTAGCAGAATCAGGTACTGATACACCGAACGAAAATGAGCCTGTGGGAAAAATTTAATCAATTACAATTGAATCGCAAAAAAATAAAAATTGCAATTGTATCCGTAATAATCCGCAACTGTAGGCGAACTTTTTATGCTATGTGAAGAGTTGTTCAAGCCCGTAGTGACAGTTTTTCGGTGCTGAGATTTTATAAATGCACTGTTAATGCATTAAAAATTAAAAAATATAATCAGGGTGATTAATAAGACAAGCATATTTTTTAATGTACCTATTTTCTTTTTGTACTTTTGGCCTAACTTGGTTTAAAAAATGTTTAAATTCGCTTAACCAGCCTGATCATATTGCTTAATTAACATCTTAGCACCGTTGGAATACTTGTATCAGTTATGACTCGTTTTTAGCGCTTGAAATGGTGGTAGGTATTATTCTATTGTAAATCCCATTTTTATAGATTATAAATGTCTAAGGATCTTAAAACTAATAATATTGTAAGGGCCAAATTCTTTAACCCTATTCAAAAGATCGATTAAAAATCCACTTGGCTCATTTTCGATTCTGCAAAATTTTTTAGCTTCAAGAATAAAAAAAATTTAGGCGCTATCTGAAAGACAATATTTTGAAAACCTACAAATTTAACAGGGAACCCTTCTCATTTGAAACCCAAAAAATTTTTTCTTCCTTTTTTAACACTTTTTTAACTACTTTTTGAGCAAAAGCGTTGCAAAAAACAAAAATTTTCATTTTGGCCTAAAAGGTGATACAGTCTTTTAGATAGCGCCAAAATTTAAATTGGTGGTTAAGACTTTAAAGCCCGTACCTGCGCGTAAGTGTGAGACTGGTTGCGACGGGTTGCTGCCGATTGCTGCAACAGTTGCTTCTTCTTGCGCGCATCTTGCTGGCTACAGTAGGTAGCGGCGCTGCTCTCATTTGTCGTCGTCAGCGTCGCGGAAAGCGCCATGATTGCGGTAGCGGAGGCGTATGCGCGAATTTTTCAAAGGGGATTACGGTAGTTTTGGGTGTTGTTTGGAGAATACGGTAGACACAGTTGGGCCCACAGGACAGAGACCTTAATCGACAAGACTTATTAGTCCAAAAAGTTAGTTCAACGTGCAACTTACAAGTTAGCAGGCGAATATTCTGTAGTGTTCGGCGGACCTCGTTGAAGGCCCACAAACGCACCTGTTTTTTCTGTGCAAACAGAGGTTTTTAAATGTGAAAACTCGTGTGTGATTTAACGCGAAAATTCTGTGGAAATGTGACACGAATGATTAAGTGTAAAAAAGTTACAGAAAATTAAATTTGAGTTGAAAATTTTCAATATTGAATTACATAGGAGGCTTCGGGGGTCCGTGGATTTCTTTCAAATTAAATTTTCAAAAATTTTAATTGTTAAAAATTGGGCAAAAAATCACTAAAAATTTAAGGAAGGCATAGAGACAAATGAAAAAATGTTTAAAAAGGGCTAAAAATAGCTAATAATAGGACTTTGAACAACTGATAATTATGAGAGAAGATTAAAATGGGAAAGATGATCAAAACAAATTTTACAATTAATGCATTAATGGAGCAAATCGAGAAATGGTAATGAAACGCAATAATAAGGATGAGCTTCCACCACTTTTTGGATCGAAAAATTATTCCTCAAAAGCTCTTTGATTTAATGTAATCAAAGATTTAATGTAATCAATCAAGTTATCATTATCAAGGATGCAGGAACGTATCTGACGTCAGAATTGGGCTAACATCACATCTGACACGAATTTCATATGAGATCAAGTCAGGTCAAAAAATTATAATTTTTCAAAAAATCAAAGGGGCCAAATAAAGGGGCAATTATCCTTAGTTTTACCGGGAAAACGATCAAAATACTATAAATGTTTCAAACATCGATTTTTGACTACAAAAATATTAAAAGAAAATGGCATTTGAATGATAGAACGATACATTACTAAATAAAAACATAAAAATAAAAGAATTGACTCTCCCTAGACATATTATTGATGATTCCGTCAAAAAATTTTCCCACATTATTATGGTCTATCATGGCCTCAATGAATGGAATGAATAGCTGTTGATGTGAGAAAGGTGGAGGAAAATTTTTTTGAAATTTTATTTTGGGAATATTTTAGAAAATTGTACTATTATTATGAAGCTATGATTCGCTGAAAGAAAACAAAATTCGAAATAAGGATGGATAGGTATATGAAATTGTATTAGACGTTTATAAATAATTGTTAAGGCATTTGAGTGGTAAAAAAACCATTTGAGGAATAGTTGGAACTCAGAAGTGCGGGAAGGGCTGATTTTTACGGTGCTAGGGCATTATGTAAAAACCGCCATATTAGCCATACGAGAATAAACTTATAAAAAGGGTTGCAGGAATCCCCGCGGGGACGGGGACTGGCGACCCTCGCGGGGACGGGGACAGATTTTCGCGGGGTCCCCGCGGGGTCCCCGCGGGGACAAGAATTTTTTCTAAGTCTTTTAATTATTGAAAAAAAATTTCGAAAAATTTTTTCCATCAATGAAAATTAATTGTAAATCACTTAAAAACTTTTAAAATTATTTTAAGACAATTTTGAAATTTTTCAAGGAATCCGAGAACTATGAAAAAAATTTTCGAGTTCCTCTTTGGTCTATAAAAAATTTTCAAAATTAAAAAATTTTCAAAATTTTCAAAATTTTTTTTCAAAGATCGGAAGCCTGTGATAATTTTGGATTTTTTTTTAAAAAATCAGACTAAATTTTTTGAAATGAAAAATTTTTTATTTAAGCTAACATATAGGGCAAGGGCGGATCTAGGAGTTCGGCTTGGAGGGGATACCAATGTCCATGAGCTTGGAAGGGGTACGCGTGTTGAGGGAAATTTTTTTGGGAGGGGGAGGGGGTCGGCGGTCCCGATAGGGACCGCCGGGAGAAATTTTTGAGATTTTTTAAAGGTTTTTAGAACATTCCTTATGAAAAATTAGTATAGGTAAATTATATTTTTCTGTCATTTTCCCCCATTATCTCAAAAAAATGATTAATTTTGGCCGATTTCCCCATTCTTAGGGGTGCATTTTGTCCCCGTGTCCCCGCGGGGACGGGGACTGGCAACCCTCGCGGGGACGGGGTCCCCGCGGGGACCCCGCGGGGAGCGGGGACCCCGCGGTAACCCTACTTATAAACATTGTTATAATAATTAAAGGCAGAAAATTATGTTCAATATTTTGGTATTAATGGTTTTTTGGATTTTTCAAAATTTCTGAACTTTTCCATAGAAAAAAAGTAAATTTCAAGTAAATTCATAAATAAAAAGATCAAAAAAATCTGCATATATTTACCTTTTCTATTTTTAACCACATAAGGCTTAAATTAAAAAAAACTGGAAAATTTATCAAATAATACTCTTTTTGGACAAAAGTTTATAAAAAAATTTAAAAAAAAATTGGACTAAAAAGGCATTGTCCCCCTTTATTGAGGGGAGAAGGAGGAGGAAGAAATGTTGCTGTATGACAAGTCATCAGATTTTTTCGCAAAAAACGGGAAAAACCAACATCTGTGGCTGACTATGAGCTGAGGAAAGGTTAATGATTCACACCATTCATTCATTCCATTTTGTTCAAAAATTCTTCTGAAAACAATAGATTTTTGATTGAAGGAATAATGATCACTGATCGATAGGGTCGAAATTTTCCGGGAAATGCCGGATTATCCGAATCCATTAATCGAAATTCAATGTTTTCCTGATCCAAAATCCGTACCCAATTGGAAAATACTTTTGGGCTAATCCGATCCGAGATATGACCTCCAAAAATTTCGGGACCAGTGGTCATTGGACACACCTGTTGCTTTTTTAAAAGAGGGGATTGATTGGCCGGTCATTGACCCATCCATCTTCGATCGGCCACTCATTTGGCCAACAATTTGACGAATTTCCTCCCATTATCATTTTATTAAAAAATCGAAAAATGCAAGAAAAATAGGCAAATCTGAGTATTTTTAGTGAGTATTTCTTAAGAAAGGATCGAAATTTTCTAAAATTTTCTCCGATAGCCCTAATCTCCATACTTCCCAACTGCTAAAAATGACTAATTTAAAGAATTTTGTGATATTCGATGCCGCTTTTGGTCAGAAATCGGATCGATCTCGTTTGGTCCAAAAGTGCAAGGAATTTAAAAAGTTCAATTAAATAAAATATATAAAAAAAACAAAAATTATTCAAAATTATTTTTAATCAATCTTCAAAAAGAATACGCTGATTTTTGGCTTATCATTATCATAAACACAAAAAATCATCGAAAAATAAATTTTCACTTTATTTTTAAATTTATCATTTAGGTTCAATATTATGTATTTTTTGAAAATTAGGACAAATGACTCGGCACGAATCGGATTAAACAAAATTTATAATGAATTTAATCTTTATTTTACTACGAAAAAACATTTAAAAATATGCAATTTTCATTTTAAATTTATTTAGAAGATGTTTACTCCTAAATTCTGTACCATTCATCTTCCTTTGGTTACATTTCTAATATTGTCGAATATTATCGGTAAAATCCTTGCTGATGGGGTAAGTTTTTCGTGTTTTTCTTTGATTTTTTGATTTTTTTATTAGGTCGGGAACAACAAAATAGCATCACCGCCGGTTCCCCCACCAAGATCTTTTCCTGGTTTTTCTAATTGCTTTAAGGCTGATCCAGGTAAAAAAATATCGGCGTTTGTTCAGAATTTTATGCTAATCCCTAAATTAAAATAATTTTTTTTAATTTTCGTTTAATTTCTTTAAAAATGGAATTTTGGACCATTTTTAACCTTTTTAAACATTATAGAAAATTTAAATTTAATTCTGATGATATTTTTCAAGCTTAAAATATTTATATTTTACATAATTTAATTCTTTATTGAATTAAATGGTTGGATTTTAAGGTCCGATTTTTTCTCGAAATTTCCATCATTTCCGGATTTACAGCAGATGGGCCCGCCACCGAAGGTCTACCCGGATTTCCAGGGATTCCGGACTCGCCCATCCCGGGCCTCGTCGGACCACCAGCTGGATTCCCCGAACCCGAACTCTGAGGGGCACCTGGATTCGCCGCACAGACTGCTGGACTTTACGGGTGAGTTCAATGAAAAATCTTTATATTTATTCGATAAAATTTAAAATTTAGAACAAAAAATTTTAGGAATAAATCAAAAAATATGAATATGCTAATAATATGAATTTGAAATTATAAAGAATTTTACACTCTATATAATGGTGTATTTTTTTTAAATTTCCAATATAAATTTCGAATTTCAAAAATAAATATAAATATTCAAAAAAAATTTTTTATTCGAGCAATTTATCATATCTTTTAGATAGAGTATAAAATTATCTACAATTTTGAAGTTTTAGCATAATTTTATTTTTTAGTTTTTGGGAAGGAATTCGTTGATGTTGAGGGCCCCGATTTTTGCTGACTTCTGTGTTGTCTATTGTCGTTTTTTGAAGGAAAAGTGCTTATCTGATCTGGCCTACTGAACACCATTTATTTGATCATCAATGTAGCCAATTTTTCTGCCCTATTCGGATAAAGAAATGATCAAAATGATCAATCATTGTCTGATCAAGGGAGCCATCATGTAAAAGTAAGATGCATCAATTAGGTACCAAAAATTCGGCGCCATATATTAATTGGATAAATTTTGTTAATTCAATTCAATTCTTTATCGCTTTATCCGATTATGAAGGCCCCAAATTGAGGCACTTATACATAACCGCCCCCAACAAAAAGACCTCACAAAGCCCTTAGTCGAATTTTTAATAAATTTTATTTTTGACGATATAAATG
>LDKF01004604.1:0-15292 GCA_001026735.1 Rotylenchulus reniformis | reverse complement strand
TTAAATATTCCTGATTTTTAAAAACAGCTACAATTTGAATTTTTGAAATTTCATTAAAATTTTAATTTTGAATTTTAAATTTTTTAAATTTAATTTAAATTTTTGAAATTTTAAACCGGCTGGCAGGAGGGGGCTTATTGACAGCTGCGACCCCACCCCAGGGTTAACTACTAATGACGGAATTCTGCTGTAGCATTAGCGAGATTCGCGTCGGATTTATTTCGGCTAAAAAAGCATAGGAGTTCCCATGCGGATGTAGTTTTTGAGAAAATGTAAAAAATTCTTCTTGCTTTTAAGAATTATATTTTAAATCTGTTGGATATATTTAAGTGACATACAGGTAGAAAAAAGGTTATGGCTAAATTAAACCACAAAATCGTACCTCTGGTCAAAGATTTGGCCATAACTTTTTTTCTGATGGGTCAATCCAAATTTTTTTTTTGCAAATTTATAATCAACATTTAGATCTATCTAATGACACCAAAATCGTTTTCACTAGATTTCGTTTGAGCTGCTGAGTTATAATGATTTTTCTAGCACTGGCGCTCAACCGGCCGTGTGCGAGTCCCCAAATTCGAGTCCTCAACTGATGGCTAACCAGAATGGCGTACCGACTTTGGCAGACCCGACATTTGCAGATAATTCGTCATTTTCGGATCATAACTTTGTTCAAATCTAGAGAGACTAGTTCGGTGTCAAAAAATAGAACCAAAAATTAGCTGCAAAATAAGTCTATGTCCATTCGTATTGGCTCGCTGCAAAAAAAGTTATGGCCAAAATACTGTGAATTTGGCCAAAATCATTATTTTGGTCATAACTTTTTACATAGATGTCCATTTCGAGCGGGCTTAGGCTCATTTCTTAGCTAATTTTTTGCTCTATTTTTTGATATCTAATTCGTTTCTGTAGGTTTCGTTTTAAGCAAGTTATAATGTGATCTGTAAATGTCGGGTCTGCAAAAGTCGTACCACGAACCAGAACTCGGTAAACTTTCCCTCGCTGTTAACCTTTCAAGCATTTGGGTAATTCGCCATTCCAAAGGCCATCGGTGCCGCATTTGAAAGACTGTTGTCCCTCCGTAAAGTACAAGGAATCATCGGATTCAGACGTTGGGCCGCAATCACAATGGGCCTTGTTCCCGTGTTCATAGCCTTCGACATCGCAGCGATATCCCACCTTCTCGAGTTTAGGGCACACTAATTAATGGAGGTAAAAATTAAAATCATGGAAGTGCCCGAAATTCAAAATCATGGTCCATTTCACCGAAAACCCGAAATTTCACCCTGTGAGTTGTGTTATATTTTTACAAAATCCTAAATTTTAGGTTCAACTTATAAAGCTAAAAGTTTTAAACTGGAGGTTAAAAAATAAAAGATCAAGTCGAATAAATGAACATAATAATTATAAACGGTTGATAGTATTTTTGTTATTTCTGATAAATTTACATTTTAATTTATTGGAGATAGGGGCCTTCAAAAAACGATATGGAAAGTGGAAATCTGAGAAATGGTAGACTAGATAGACCCTGGATATTGGTATTGAGAAATATGAAATTCAAAAAAATCTCTTAACCCGAAAAAAATCCCCGAGAAAACCTCTTAATCCTTGGAAATTACACTTTTTGTCAATTTTTCTTTAAATTTCTTTAAAAAATTCCAGCATTTTTGCACTTAACAAGTGCTAAAGACGCAAAGTGATCCAAAACTGAGTTTCTATGACTGGAGGAATATTGTAAATTTTTGTTTTTGGTTTTTTTAAAAGGCTGGGAAAATTAAATTAACTATGTATTTTCACATACTGTATTTCCTCAAAAACAAGTATTTTGTTCCATAATTAGCATGTTTTTTTTCTAATCCGTGCGGTTCTTATTTTCTTAACATCTTTAGGATGTCTTTTTTATTAAAATAATATTAAGAATTTGCTATTTTTAGAAGTGTTCCACTTTTTAGTTTTCGAAGTTTCAACTTTTTTTATTTTTAAGTCGAAAGGCAAGCAAAAAATTAACCGATGCGGTGGCTTTAGACTTGAAAAAATTTATTTTTTTATCGAACCTAAAATAATTTTTTAAGTTCTATAATTTTTTCATCACAATAATTTGTCTGAATTGGACAATAAGCTTATTCTACCCTCTAAAATAAGCACCTCCTAGATGGACATTGAAAATGATAATGTTAGAGGTAATACGGTATTATTATTTCGGTGCTGAGTCGTTACAAAAAAAATCAAACCCAACTATGTGTTCTACAAAAATTTTTTAACTTGCTAGACCAAAACCTCCAGCGACAAAGTTGTGCAGAATTTTATGTTCTATGTATCTTCTGGTTTTTTCGAATTTGTAGCGAAAACCCCATTTTTCGAATTTTTTTTTTGAAAAATTTCGAAATTTTTTGTTCAAATTTCATAAAAATAAAACTACCAAAAGGTAGAGCATAAAATTCTGCACAACTTTGTCGCGCTAGAAGTTTTGATCCAAAAAGTTCTAAAAAAAAGTTTTTGGAGAACATATTGGAGTTTGATTTTTTTGTAACGTCATTGCACCGTTATTTCCCATCAGTGAGTTTTTACGTTTTTTGCACTCGAACAATTCTCTGTCCCAACGGCTATCGGTGCCGCATTCCGGTTGGCGAGATCCGTCTGCTGGGTAGTACTCAGGTAGGCAATAGCATTGTGCTTTCTGCCCGGCTCTGTATCTGGTTTTTTCGCAGTGAAGTGGCGCCGACGGCTCAAGCATAGGGCATTCTGATGTAGGAAAATTCAAAATATAACACAGAGGGACTCGCAACCTCCAAGACCCCTAAATAAGGACAACAAGGTCATAATTCAAGATTTTGGGGTCAAAAATAAGGACACCTTTAAAGACGCATATTTTTCGCCAATATCAAATAAGAAAAATGAGATCTTTATGCAAGTCAATGATATTTCTCAACTGATGCGTCTCCACACACAACGCGGTGGGGGTCAATTTGACGCGAGCGGCACTAAATTGGTCATACTTTTTTCACAAACAACTTTGAGAATTGTTCTTGGTATGAATAGATAGCCCGGAATGTCTACTACAAAAATGCAAAGGAGACCATCTGAATTGGCCAAGTGACAAAAAAGTTATGGCCAGATCTTTGGCCACAGATCGAAAAATTTTGACCAGAGAAAATTTTTGGACCAATTTCTTATGAAAATTGGTCATTTTTGATTTTTTTTGATGAAAAATCATTGGGGGGTGCCGATGGCACCGGTAGGATCCTTCGGAGAAAATTTAAAAAATTGACCTTTTTCTTCAAAAAAAATCGGTGAATTTCTTGAATAAAATCTTCAAAAAATCCAAAGATAAAGATAAAATAAGGACATGGGTTGAAAATAAGGACGAATCTTAGAAATAAGGACATATGAGAGAGTATATATATAGGTATATCAATATATATATACTCTCTCATAATATATCAATGTAAAATATATCAATGTAGTATATATAAGGGAGAAGAGGAACAGTGTTGGGAAAAGTTCCGAAGCCAAAATTTCTGGAAGGCCAGAGCCGAATTTTTTGTAAAGTCGGAGCCGGGGCTTTTTTTCTTATTGAGCCGGAGCTGAAAATTTAGAAGGCCGGAGTTCGGAGCTGGAGCTGAAATTTTTGAACCCGGAGCCAGAGCTTTTGAATATTAAATTCAAAAAAAAAATAAATTTCAAAAACAATAACTATTCTTTTGACCATTATGTCAGGGAAAATGGTCTGCGCTGAAAATTGGCAACTATCCATGCGCAATTTTTTTTAGAAATTTTGTTAGACTGATCCAGCAGCTTATTCATATTATACATCCGCAATTTTTTTAATGGTTTGGAAAAATTAAATAAGGCCCTTTTGAGTTATTTTACGGGTTTTTACCTTTTACGCACGTGGGTAACGCTTCAGTATCATCACCGTCAACCAATCTAACCCATCGATCATGGAAGTTGCATTTAAATTTGACTGCGTCTTCTCCCGTGTCAAAGGAATACGACTGCTCACACCGACAAATGTTCTCGGGCAACCTTGGCTCACAGATCAGTGGCCACTCCACCTCGAGCTTGCCACAATCTGTAAAAATCAGAGGCTAGCGCATTAAAGCCCGAAGCCCAAGGCTATCTGATAAAATCCTTTTTAAGTTTAAAAAATAAATAGTATGAATAATTAAAAATTGGAGAAGAATCCGGGATCGAAGAAAAGCAGCAGGTTTTGTGAAATTTAATACAAGAAATTCAAAAAACGAATTTTTAGGTGTGTTTGCTATAATTTTGAACTTTTTGACTGAATTTCGAAAAACTTTTACTTATGTAGTTTATGCGACAAATTTTTCAAATTTTTCAAAAGTTCTATAAAATCCCATATTTTAAGATTTCGCATTTTGCCCGCCGAAGGTTTTTGAGGTTGCTGAACATCTGAAATCAGTTTTATCATTTCACCAAGAAAAGTCACAGATCTTTCGTTTGACGAAAAACAAGTGATTGATAGTTTACTTGATGAAATGACAAAGCTGGTTTCAGATTCAGATTCAGTACCCTCAAAAACCTTCAGTGAATCGCGGAATAGTTAAATGTGGATTTTTGATTTCCATTGTATTGGGGATTTGGAAAAATTTGTTGTGTAAATTACACAAGTACCCACAATTTTGCCTTCCATAAATTTAGACTTTAAAAGCTTTTTAAAAAAATTATTTGGAGAAGAAAGACACTTTTGTGGTTGATATTTTTTTGTAACGACATCGCACAAAAATAATTTATCAAAAACCAATTGCAGTAATGCCATAAAAACAAACCAAAGAAAGTCGACATTGGTGGGATTGCCACAACCATCAGTAACAACACAACATACAGAAGTCTAGGATCCATTTTTCAGAATAAATCGTTCTGTGTACGTTCTGGATCGTCTTGCCAAAAAAAGTCAGGATGGGCAGGTGCTAGGACGTTTTAAAAAGGCAACGAGCTATAGTCTGGCCAAATTTTTTTTAAGTGCTGTAAGCATAAAAAACAAAGTTGTGCAGAATTTTATTTTCCGAATTCGGCCAAAATGTTCTAAATATCCCCTAAAAACCTTATTTTTTGGTATTTCGGGAAAATGAACAATTGCAAATGCAAGAAGATGCAGATAGATAGGAATGCCGTAGAAAATTTGAGAATTTTTGGCCACTTAAGAAAATTGACCGTTTTTAAAGCTATCCAATTTTTTAAAAGAAACGGATAGGTATTATAGGGTGGCGGCTGTCCCCAAACAGGAGCCGCCGGAGAAAATTTTTGGAAATTTAGACTCCTTTTCTTAAAGAAATTTGATTATTTTTTCTTCAAATTTTTCAAAAAAATTTCACAAAAAAATTTTAACAAAGAACCCTTTAGATTTTTGGTCCTGACATTTCTTTGATTATATTATCGTTATTCATTGCATTAAAAATTTTTTTTTCTATTTTTGTACAGAAATTTTTTCCCAAAATTACGAGAAATTACGAGATTTTTTGGGCCCGTAATTACGGTTTACGAATTACGTGAAAAAATTTTTTTGTTATGAATTACGGATTAAAAAAACCATCCCTTACTGTGGAATGCTCTAACCCACTGGGTTACGGATGTTACGGATGTGACTAGCCGACATTTGGGAATTTTGTTATATCTCGGCTCAAACGCAACATAGGAAAACAATTTTGTCATCAAAAAGAGCTATAAAATAACCCTATGTCATTATTCGAATTGGCCCACAATAAGATATGGGTTATGACCAAAATAAAATTATGGGCCAAATTAACAGTATTTTGGCCATAACTTTTTTGGGCTGGGCCAATTCGGATGAGCCTAGGCTTATTTTATAGATAATTTTATAGATTTCTTGCTCTATTTTATGTAATGAAATTATTTTTTAATGTTACGTTTTAAGGCAAGGTATAAAAATGGTCCCCAAATTTCGCGCCACAACAAATGCACCTTAAAGTAGACCCTTTATCCGACTTCCTACCAAACCCGCTTCCTTCAAGCATTATTTTTAGTTTTCGAAATTCGAACAAATATTTCGAGTTTTCGTGAAAAAAATTATTTTTTTTTATAATTTCGAAAAACCTTAAACCTTTTGGCCCAATTCCGAAAGACTAAAAAACTCCAAAGATAAGAGTACAAAATTCAATACAATTTTTTCTTTATTGGTTGGCCACTCAAGAATCGGTTTATTTGTTGATAATTCTATAATGAAGTAATTTTTTTGTAGAAAATTAAGGAATATTCTGAAGAGATGATGATAGGCATGAAAGATCCCATGGGGAATGAACGATTGACTGCTCCATAGGAATGGGGATGGATCTCACACAAATATCTGATGATTCACGGGGAAAATGTAAAATCTATGGGAAAAGCCGTTTATATGGCCTGTGCCGTGAATTATCTAAATTAATGTGTGTAAAAATTTTAAAAACCGATTTATTATCGTAAGGGAGGAGCATGCCCCTTTATGGAAGAAGCAAAAAGAGATCTATTAACCGAGCGCTCTAGAGGCGGGCGTAGCTCAGTTGGTAGAGCAGCCGAGATCTAATCGGAAGACACTGGGATCGTCCCCCGGTCGCCTCTTGTCTTTTTCCTCGGGAAAAAGGTGTCTCTAGAGTGCAAAGCGAACGATCTCTTGGCAAAGGCCCAGCAGCGTTACTTTATCAATGTTCCTTTATGTCATTGATCAGGCTTGCCGACATTTGGGAATATGCCAATAATCGGTTCAAATGCAATTTAAAGAGCCATTTTATTATTAAAAAATAGACCAAAGGAATAATAATTAAAATATTGGTCCACTACAAAAAAGTTATGGCAATGGCAATTGAAGAAAAAAAAATTATTCCTCTTTTTGATATTATCCTTTAAAAAGCGTGACTTTTGAAAAATTGGATGTGCTATTTTATTACCCTTGAAAATACACATGACTAAATTGGGGATTCTTTACAACGAGATAGTTTTAATTAAAAAAAATTGGGACGAGAAAAGATAGTCTACACGAATTTTCCAGGAAATTTAAAAAAAACATTGCTAAGCCAAAAATTCAAAAAGAACTGACCAAGGGACATTGATCATAAATCACAGGAACAGAATCCATTTTACCCATTCGAGTGTTTTCAAGGATTTTTATAAGTATCACAACCCATCATTTATGATTTTTTAAATGAATATCATCACACAAATCGGATCAGTTCAAGCAATCTCGCTCCTCGCCCTTGATTTTGCCCTCAAGTTCAAGGCGTCCAATGTCGTACAGTTTGTCCGGCTTTTTGCCACTAAACACATAGTCATCTTTCAGCATGATGGTCACTTTGCGATCGCAGGGCTAAAAATCGCAAAAAAATCGCAAAAAATTAGAAATTATCCTTTATTTAATTTTGTTTAAAAATATTATTTTTGTTTATCATTTAAAGTTGGCAGTTTTAATTACTAAAAAATGCCCATATGTTGATTAGCTTTTTATTTTAGTAAAAATATTTTTTAACTACCTAAAAACATAGTAATGTAATTATTTTTTGTGTGTAATTTTATCCAAGGGGAAGAAATCTTTTAAAACATCATTAAAATTATATGACTACCTAAAAATTCGAATTTCTATGTTTCGAAAAACCTAAATGATTTTTAAAATAAAAATTCAGTTAGAATCATATTCTTTTTACTTCTACCTGGTACTTACCTAAAAAAATTATATAATGACATTAAATCTAGATTTTTAGATACCTAATTCGAAAAAAATTTGTTTTTGAAAATTTATTTTAGAGATAGAAATAATAATAATAATGATAATAATAATCGTATTCACCTTGAGTCCATCGGCGCAATTATGGTAGATATTCTAAAAAATCTTGGAAATGCCAAAATTATTTTTTTTTAAAATTCTACGAACAATTTTCGGGTCGATGGTGGTGATTTCGCTGGTGTGCCCTTCCACCTCAAAGTAGCCCTTCGAATCTGTCTTGGTTTGGCCCTAAAAATTGGAAAAATAAATTTAAAGTGTACTCTAGAAATAATAATGAAAAATGAAAAATTTACAAGAAATAAAAAATATTCAAATAGAGCACTAACTGGTTTATGGCAAAGGTAAGGTATTATAAAATTAAAAAAAATGTTAATTGATGACATCTTCATGACAAAATCTTCAAAAAATTTATAAAAAATTATAAAAAAGAAATGATACAAGAAATTTAAAAAGATGGCTGCATTGATCAATCAAATCTAAAACTTTTTTACATCTTGCTATTCCACTTTATAAAGAGATAGATTAATCAGATACGTGCAAATTAATGGCCTATTGGGTTTTTCAAGATTCATTGAAAATTTTAAGAATTATCGAGATGTTTTTTAGAAAAATTTTGGCGCTAGTTAAAAGGCGGCCCATCTTGAAAACCCAAAATTTAACAGGGGGGGGACCCTGTTCATTTGAAAACCGAAAAAAATTTTTTTTGCATTTTTTGGCTTTTTGTAACTATTTTTTGAGCAAAAGAGTTGAAAAATTTTTTTTGCCTAAAAGGGGGGACCCTTTTAGTAGGTTTTCAAGATGGGCCGCCTTTTAACTAGCGCCAAAATTTTTACGGAAATTAGAAAAAAACCAAAATCGTCAAATAATTTCTACAAATATTTGCGTAGCATTATTATTATTATTTCACAAGATTTAAAGTTTAGGTTGATTTGCATTTGCCAAAATATCCTTCGAACATCGAATAAAAAATATTTTAATAATCCTAAAAAGGTATGATTTCATAGTCGGTAAAAATTCAGAATTTTGCTCAAAAAAATAAAAAAAAAATTTTTAAAAATTGTACCATCAGATCGTCGGCATCGATGCCTAAAAATATAACAAAATTCGAATTTTTTTTATATATCTATAGTACCTCGATCATCATCGTACAGCTTGACCTTTACACCCGCAATGGGCTTACCCTCACACAACAGAATGCCTTTGGCACCGGCACTCTGCTCGCGACCGATCAGATCGCCAAAAGTTGTGCCAAAAATGGCGGCGAAAGTTGCGCACAAAAGTGGGAATTGCAGTGTCATTTTTCTAAAAAACATTTTTTTTTGCTTAAAGACAGAATGAAAATCAAAGTGAAGGACGAAACTCCGTAAAAGACGAAGGGGAGGATGGAGAAAAAAATCAGCAAATAATTTTTCTTTTATGAATTTTTCAGTACTTTTTGAAGATTTATGGTATGTTTACATCGTTTTTTAGGGTTTTGGTTTTTTTTGGTATTCTTGAATTTCACCCGATTTGAATGAATGGCTGGGGGGGGGNGGGGGGGGGCGGGGTTAAATCGAAGAGGGGTTTAAATTAGAGAGAATACAGTATATAGCTAGGTATAAAAATGCGAATCACAGACGCAAAGAAATCGTATTTTCTCATTTTGCAGCCTTCGGATTTTCATGCTAATAAGTTTGAAAATATTTAAAAAAGCTAAAAAAATTCTAACGGGCATTTTAAACTTTAAACAAAAATATACAAAGAGATGGAGATAATTTTCAACAAAAATTTTCTTTTAGATTTACAGTATAAGCATGTTTTAAAAAATCACACCATACCTTATTTTAGCCTTTTAGGAGTTTCGAAATATCTTAAAGATTATTTGTAAAAAAATTTATTTGTACAAAAATGAGGAACTTGTAAGACTACAATCCTGATTTGACACAATGTTTTTGATATTGGCTTATAAATGAAAATCTTTTTACCAAATAATAATATTTATAGATCTGATCTACATATAATGGTTAGTAATCCATTTTGGAAGAAACAAATTTTCATTTTTTTGGGATATTTTTCCTGTTTTCTAATCTATAACCTTACTAACAGACCGAATTTGGTGAGAATGATTGGATGCAACCTCCACAACCCCATACAACTTTCGGTTGCGCAAATGCTCACTCTTACGAAAATGATCATTTTGCTTCCCACAAAAAGGTCGTCGTCGTTGTCGTCCAAAAGTCCAACCAGTTTATGTGATTATGATGATGTTGGTTGACGAATCACTTACAAACGGCGAATTTATGGGGAGGAAATGATATGTGGAAAATGAGAGAATTTTAGAGTCATAAAAAGCGGTTTATTCCTTTTTGGGATATTTTATGGGGATTTAGCTTCTATTGGTCGAATTTTATGGTCACGTGGATTTTGGGCGATTTTTGATCCTAAAGTTGAATTTTTTTTGAGAATTTTGAAATGGAATTATAATTTCGCTATATTTTGTGAAATAAATGTTCTATACAACAAGAAATTGGCTATTTTTGCATTTTTAGCATAACTAACAAAAAAATGGTCGAATAATTATAAGTCCTACTCCGGAGAAGGGAGGGGGGGCTTATATCACAGAATTTACTATATTATTTATATAGACTAAATATTTGGTCGGATTTTTTATGGTATTTTGAGCAAAGTTTCACAAGTTGTGAATAATATAAAATTTAATAAAATTAAGTTTTTGTTCAAATTTCTCATTTAAAGCAGAGAGCTATGAATTATCAAAATATTTGAACATTATTTATTACACATTTTAAGGTATTTTAGAAATTTTTACAATATTTTTATTTAACCGTGTTTTTCGAGTTTGCAGTTGCAGATTGCCACCATGTGTTGTATGATTCATAATTTATGATTTTTGCCTTTAATAACACACACCTATAATTTTTCTACCGTTAACCATGTTTTTAAACATCTTACTCCCTAATTTGCTTCTAAATAATTATATATGGTGGTAAATCTTTATATAAAACTTGCAAAAATGAATTTACTTATTTTTATTGGAGAGAATTAAACAAATTATTTTTTTGATTTTTTGTTTAAAATTTTATTCAACCTTTGGAAGATGAAATAAAAATCACTGGGATGAAAATGCCAAAAATTGTTTTTAACTTTTACATTTTTTACGATTAAAATTCCATAATTCATATAAAAAATCTCAAGAATGAAGGTATTTTTGTATCATAATATAAATTATTTTTTTGAGTTTAATTTTATTCATCCCATGGAAATAAATAAAAATCACTAGGATGTTGTTGACGTTAAAAAATAATTTCACTTTTGTACGCTTAAAAATTGAACGGATTTTTGGAGAGCATAATTTTTCCAATAGATTAGTTTTAAAGAATATTTACCGAGCTAATTCGGTTTTGAATGGATTTTTTATACAACATTTGTACAAAAATTGTTAAGAATTTTTTTAAAAATATTTTTTGCCTTTAATTTAGCTATATAAGTTCAGAAACTCCATTCCATTCCTTTCCCCTGTTTACGCTTAACACTTTGGACCCAATTATTTTCTTCCACATGAACATGTTCACCCTTTTTTTGTATGCAAATCTGGCACTTTTATTGTTAGCCTGATAGTGCCAGATTTGCGTGCCAAATACCTGTCTTCATGATACCTTTTCTCCATTTTTGATAGGTCACCGATTTGTAAAATAACTTGGCTATAATGGTTGGAAAACATCGTAATTTTTTTTATTTTTACATTCTATTGGATTATTTTCAACTATTTTGAGGTTGTGACCGAAAATTTATTTTTCTAAGCTTGCTAGTCATAAAATATTAAAAGCCATTATGCAAAATTTTATATTCTATTATTTTTTATATAATTTTTTGAAAATTGGCTAAAAAGTTCAGAATTTTTCGATTTTTTGGTCGAATTTCGAAAAACTAAAATATCAGAATATAGAGAATAAAATTCTGCACAAAATATTTTTATACTTTCGGCCTACCAAATCCTTAAAAAAGTTTTTGGCCAACCTTTGAATTTGGCACTTTTTTAACGACCTAGCACCATTTTTGATGATATATTCACTCATTTCCAATTACATGATCAATGATCATAGATCTAATGAATTTTTCAGCATTTTCTCCGGTTTGAGTAACAAAAATTCATCTATTTTTGCTGTAAATTCCTTTAAAAAGCCAGTTAATTTCTTGGCCATATTTTTTTAAATCTAATTTAATGAACATTATTTTGGAATAAATTGGAATTATTTCATTGCATTTTTTGGTCCCAATACTGCAATCAAAATGCCAATTTCCAATTTTTTTCTCAGACCCATAATCTTTATAGACCCCATTATATTAGAGGCCATTTTTGGATGCCCAATAATTTGAACTGCAACAACAAAATGCAATAAATTGTTTGACAGGTGGAAGGAAATAATGAGTTGATATGGCCAAATGTCACAAAACTCCGAGTGCATTAGGGCATAAACCGCAATAGACACTGAAAATATGGCCAAATGATTCAGAATTTTTGATTATTTTTTCGGCCAAAAAATTGGATAAACTATGAAGCACTGCATATAAAAAACTCAAAAATTTGGTGTAAAAATGTCTACTAAAATTAATTTAATACAAATTTTCCGAACTTATTGTCTAAAAAAATTGCAAAACAAAAAAAACAAAATAATTTTTGGAATGAAAAATGGAGCAGACCTTAGACTGTGTAGGACACTAAAAAGGCGTCAGTTTGACTTATATTTCCAGAATGTTTTAACTTTTTTTTGGGCCATTACTTTACGCGGAATTTTGATTGAAATTTTTCAAATTTTTTTGCGAAAAATTTTTGCTAAAAAACTAAATTATAGGATATTGGTGAATTTATAATCCTTAAATGTCATATAAACCTAAGAACTCTTGAATTTTCTGTAGCAAAAATAAAAAATCGACGACAAAATTCATTATCTTCGTAGTTTAGAATTTAACAATTTTGTTGTTTTGTAGCTGTGTTACAGGTAATTATTATTTTTGTACTTTGATCAAATAAATCCATCCCCATTACTGACTTGGCAAGAACAATTATTCACACATTTCCGCTTATTATGAAGTGCCAATGCCATTGACGACAGTCTGGTGGCACTTATTACGGAGAATGCCTCCTAAAAAGAAATGAAATATTAAATTATTATTTTTCCCACGTAAAGGCCAAACTTCATGAAGAACATGGTGTAAATCTGTAAATAGCAATAAATGCAAAAAAATATTTTTTTATTTGGTACACATAAATAGTAAGGCTATATTGGATGAAAAATTCGAATAGGTATAAAAAACTAAAATTTCGAAGTAACAAAAATCGAAAATCAAAGATCAAAATTTAGATGTAAAAAAAGACCGAAAATCGAACTTCGACTCCATCCCTGCCTAATGATATAATATAAATATTTCATTTAAAAAAAATCTTTTTTTTATGGGATATAATTAATCTGGCAAATTTCCAAATAATCATAAAAACTCTTTCGGTCTAATTTTTTAAATTTTGACTTAAATATATTTTTTATTCAAAATTATGTCATAAAAATTTTTTGCATTTATTAATTGTTGCATTTTGCAAATGTCAAAATTAGAATTTTCGACATCATTTTACATTTCTGGATATTTTTGTTTATTAGCTTTTCAGATATTTTGTTCCCGCGATTTTATGGTACTTTTCGCAGAACTTTTTGGCACCGATCTCATCGTTAATTTTAAAATATTTTTAACACATTTTCTAGAAAAAATGTCCTCAAATTCTTCAAATCCAAATTGTGCGATCATCGAAAAATTATTGGCGGACCCGTTCTACCAAACCGTTGCTTGGGTCCAAATTTGCATCATCATGGCCACTTTTGTGTTCGTCCTCATGCTGGTCCGACAATGCCGATTCCAGAAAGTAGCATTCCATCCGAATTTGATGGTTAAATATTTTTTTCATATTTTTGGACTTTTTCTATCCATATAAATGATATTTATTTAGAGTTTAAATCCATTTTATCCTTAATATTTATCAAATTTTATTTGTCCAAATTTTTTTGGTAGAATTTATTTAAAATTCAACCAAAAAAGGGAAAATTCAAAATCGACTCTTATAAAAAGGATTAATTTTTTAAGCCATTTCTATGGACTTTAAAAAAATAATTTTTTCCTAAAATTTGTTTGTTAGCTTATGATTGGCAATAAACAATTAATATAAATTTTGATAAAAAATTTTATTGTAATATTAAACAAATTGAACCTATAGCTGTTACAAAATATTTTTTTGAAAAATATCCTATTTTAATAATTTTGGTAATAAAAATCTCAATTTTTATTAATTTAAAATATTATCGATCGAACCTTTTTTTGACTGAAAAATTATCAATTTGATTAATTATCATTCTTTCAGTTACTGTTTGTGAATCTCGTGTTCGTCTACTGCTTCAATTCCTTCTTCTGGGGAGCTTATCTGATTCGGAATAAAGTAAAATTTTTTTCATATTAATAAAATTTTTTGCAGATTATGCAAAATTTCGATAAAAAATAATATTTTTATTAATAAGCTATTTGAATCTTTTGTACTCTTGAATACTCTAAAATGTGATGTTTTGGAGAATAATTGTTCCTTAAAAAATTATTTTTAATTGAAAAAATATTCCTATTATACGGCTTTATTTAAATTTTTTTATTTATTTCACTTCAAAGCATCCATATATTAATTATTCATTAACATATTTTCCATTATATTAATTTTGCATCCAGATAATGTTCTTCCAATACGAGCAAAATTGTGAACTTCTGACCCCTGTATGTTAGAACATTTAGTTTACAAAATTTATAATCACACGTATATTCGGCTTACTTAGGTATGGTTGGCCTTCTTCTTCTCCTGCCCCTCCTACATTTACATTGTGGCCTATTCCTGTCTGCATTTTGCCGTCATGGCCGAGCGGATTAGGGCCACACTTTTTGCCAGGGAATATGAAAAGGAAGGCCGCCGATGGGGGTGGATCAGTGTGGGGGCGGTGGTGAGCAAAAATTATTAAAAAATTACTAGTCAGAGAGACAGAATTATAAATCAATTCCCATCAGAATTGCAATTCATTCACATCCTTATCACAATCTCAATCTGTATCAGAATTACAATTCCATCCGTAAAAGGATTACAATTACAATGCTTAACAGAATTGCAATTTATTTTCATAAGAAATCTCAATCTGTATCAGAATTACAACCTCAATTCTTCTTATAATACAGTCTTAATCAGCATCAGAATTACAATTCCATCCGTAAAAGGATTACAATTACAATACTTAACAAAATTGTAATTTATTTTCATAGAAATCTCAATCTGTATCAGAATTACAACCTCAATTCTTCTTATAATACAATCTCAATCTGCATCAGAATTACAACCTCAATTCTTCTTATAATACAGTCTTAATCTGCATCAGAATTACAACCTCAATTCTTCTTATAATACAGTCTTAATCTGCATCAGAATTACAACCTCAATTCTTCTTATAATACAGTCTTAATCTGCATCAGAATTACAACCTCAATTCTTCT
>LDKF01004602.1:4687-14972 GCA_001026735.1 Rotylenchulus reniformis | reverse complement strand
GATGAAAATGATGAACTTGATCAGCAAAAGCAAGAAGAATTGTCAGAAAATTCAGAAATAAATAAAAATGGTGACATTGGTCAATTATTGAAAAATGGTGCCAAAAATGGATTCAAAATTGTTTGGCCAGAACAAGATGAGGGAATAGATTTTGAACAAAGATTGGCAAAGGAATTGAGTAATATAAAATCATTTGAAGGTCAATTTCTATGGGTTACATTTGGCAATAATAATTTATGATCTTGTTTATTTTACAAATTATTTGCTTTCTGAATTATGCTTTATTAAATACTAAAACCTCTAGTTTGTAAGATAAAATTATCAAGATTAAAATTTTATACAATCTACATAGATGTCACATTTTTATTATTTCATAGCATAATTAATTTTTTTCGCACCATACTAGATTCTATTCTATTTTTTTAGAAATTTGGACAAATAATTATATATTTTTTTCAGATTTTGTCGACGAAATATTCCTATATGACCAATATAAGCAATTTCTACAAAGACCAACGGAAGCAAAACAGCTCATTTTGAACTTTCTGGCATATATAAATGAGCTCCAAAATGGAATAAAAGAATTTTGTGAGCTCAAAAAATTTAAAGAAATTTCAGAAAGAATAGCACTAGTTCAAAATGAAACTAAGGACAAGTTTAAAGCATTACTGATGGAATGGCAAAATAAGAATAATAAAAATGAACTCACCTTAATTCAAATAAAATTGCATGAAATGTTGCGAAAAATTTCATCGTTTCCTATTGAAGGTATGAAAGATAAGAAGGATAATTTAGCATTTTTTAAATATTTTTTAATTAATTAAAAATTGATACAGTGAAAATATTTTTATAATGTTTTCTTATTAAATAATATTTTATATATTTTTGATGATTTTTAACTTTAATAATGAAGCATCTTCTTAGTATGTAATATTCTTCTTCTCATTAAAAAAATATAAAAAATTAAATTCAAAGCTTTATTATTAATAATTTATATTT
This sequence comes from Rotylenchulus reniformis, assembly GCA_001026735.1. Classification (NCBI taxonomy): domain Eukaryota; kingdom Metazoa; phylum Nematoda; class Chromadorea; order Rhabditida; family Hoplolaimidae; genus Rotylenchulus; species Rotylenchulus reniformis. The sequence goes on along the minus strand of LDKF01004602.1, from coordinate 13,973 downwards.
TTCATTATAATTAAAATAAATCTTTATGTAGCACCACAACAATTTGATCAACTCCAAGAGATTGGATCAGAAATTGATCCAAAAGAAATACAATCGATCAGAATGCAAATTCATCTGAAAAATTTATCTTTTGCTCTTCTAAAATATCCTGAATTTGATAATGAATGGAATGATTATGAGGATAAATTGAAAAAGGAGAAGTTGGCATGTTTGCTAGGCAAAAGATACAGTCCATTTAGGCTAGAAAAATTCAAAATGGATATGAAATTCATGATGGACCAAGTCCATATTGGTTAGTTTATTATTATTGACCCAAAATTGTAATTGTTAATTTTTTAAATTAAATATTAGTTGTCAATAAGGACTAACTAGATTATAAATTAATAAATTTTAAAATTAATTAAATAATATATATCGTAGTATTTAAAGTATTTATGACTCCATTATTATTAATTATTAAATTTAAATTTATCTTGTTCTAAAATAAAAAATTATTCGCAATCTTGACATTATAAAATAAAATATTTATTTAGATCAAGAATTATATGATAATATTCCTTATATAAATTCGCAAGCCAATTACTTAAGTCCACAATTTCCAAAAATCTCACAACAAATTGAATTTATGGACAAACAGAATGAAGATTTTAGTGAGAAAAAATTTGAAAATTATTTAACAGAAATAATTGATTACAATGTGGCCGAATTTGATCAAAGACTAAACAAAGCCATAGATGATATCCAATTAATTGTTAAGAAATGGGTGAGTGAAATAATAAAAATAAAAAATATTTCTGGCTAGCTAATAAAATAATGCACTCCTTTATTTTATTTGAAATATAAATAAAATATATGAATTTAAAAAAATGAGATATTATTTATTAATATGAAAATTTAATATCGTATTTCGACTAATACAAGACCTCTGTCTTATATTTTTCAAACACTCTCAAAGGGGGAGGTCTTATTTTAGAGCACTCGCATTTATTTTTCAATATGTTTTAGTTTCAGAAAAAAATTTAGTGCATATTCCAAGGAAATATACTGGACTTACCCGACTTTAATTAAAAAATTAGATCATTTTTTAAAAATAGATAAAATATCAGATTAAGTGCCAATGGTATTAAATTTATTATTTAAATTTTTATGATGTTCTTCAGTTTAATAAAAAAATTAATTATTTAAACACCATATAAAAATTTATTTTTAAAATCATTCAGTCAATTGGAGGAATTACATAATTTATTATGGAAAAATGAATAAATTAAATACCTTTTTTTCATAAATCTGGGAGTTAAAAATTTATTATGGTATTTGAAAAATTTTTATATAAAAATATCATCAACAACGGATAATTTAGTCATCAAAAGCTCGGTTAGCGGTGTCTGGCTCATTTTTGTTGGGAGCTCACACAGTCAACTCGGACATTGATATGATTTGTTTGGTTCCTGGTAATGTAATAGGAATGACAGAATTTTTTGGAGATGAAAATACACATTGTGCGGAGCAAAAATGCATATCATCAACTTCTCTTTCAGCTAATAAATCATCGCTATATTGTCGATTATGCAGAGTATTATTTTTATTATTAATTTAGCTTAAATCGATTGATTTAAATATTAGGATCATAATTAGCATAAGATTAAATTTATATAAAATAATTTTAATATTTGTAACAATGCAGCTATTCCGTTAAAAACATCATCTTTTTCTCTATTTATTACAAATTTATAATAAATCTTTTCAGCATTTCAAAGTAACCGACCTAATAAAGATCACTTTCGGAACAATTTTGTTGATTAACTTCAAATTCGATGGAATTGAATTTGATTTGCCATTTGTGGCAATTCCGGAAACATATTCATTGGAACCACAGCTGAACGATGAGATTCTCCAAAAATATATAGAAAAGATTGATCCCCAAAATCCAACCCACAAAAAGATGCTCCGATCACTTTCTAGTAAGTAATTTCTCTTAATAAATATTATTTTTGCTAATTTTCTTATAATGTGTAAAAATTTTTGTTTTAATTATACAAAATTTTCCTAAAAAATTCATCAAAAATTCATTTTTTTCCTCATAAAGATTACTCAGAATAATATTATAGCAATTTCTCAGGTTATCGCTCAACATTGCATATTGCCAATTTGTTATCAGATGGAAAACTTGTTAAAGATATGGAAGACAATTCTAATGGAATTATTGATTATAAATCTAAAAAATTTTGTCTAATGGTCTTATCTGTAAAGTTATGGGCTAAAAGTAAGTTTTATTCAGAAACTTATAAAGATATGTATTAGAACCAGCAATCAGTGAAAATATTTTTTCATTTTTAAGTAGATAAAATATCGTTAAATTTTTTTATCACTTTTTGAATTCTCTAATCCTATAAAATAATTTTTACATATTAATTATGACTTAGCGAAAAATTAAGATTTTTATAGTATAGAATTTATAGTAAATCAAGTCTAAAAATTATAATCATATATTTTAGATCATTTCATTTACTCGAATAGATATGGTTATTTGAACGGGGTGATAATTATGATTATGGTATCAAAAATCATTTTTCTGTATCCAAATGCAAATATTCCATTCTTGCTGGAGAAATTTTTCACCATTTATTCATTGAGGTATTAATATTCAGATTCCTTCTTAAAACAAAAAAAAAGATAATAATCACAATAGTTTTAGAGAATCATTACAAATTTTTCGCTTCAACTAATATATATTTAAAAAATATCTATTAAATTAACTAAAAATGGTTAAAGATAATATTATAATATCCAATCATTTACCGATTCTGAAATAGCGCGATTTTATATTATAATTTTAAAATATTTTTTATTTTTGTTTATCAAACAAAATCTATATGGAAACATTTGTTTGAGGAGTTAAGGGTTTGAAATAAAAATAGTGATAATTTAAGTTAAAATTTAAATTATTTATAATGGAGGTTAAATATACAAAAAGAAATTATTTATTTTGTCATATAAATAAAAATATTTTATTTTAACAAGTACTTAGGGTGGAAATAAAGTTTTGAGTGTCTTTAATTTTCCGAAGCAAAATATTTTTAAAAACAAATATAACCCAATCAAACCTTGATATATGCACCATTATTATTTATTAAAGACCACTTTTTGGGCAAAAGATTAATATCGGTTGTTTTAAATTTCGGGGACTTATAAACAAAATGAATCCTGAGGTCATTTTTGCATAGTCAAAATGGAATTAGTTTTTCTCGACTATTAAATGGGCTAAAGAACCAACAACCAATTCAAGTGGCAATCTAATAGAGTATAATATTACTAATAATTTGAGTAAAAATGAGCTTCCAAATTAATCTATTCAAATTTTTTCTGGTGGACCTTTTTGAAACATCGATTTTGCGCCGATCCCCCAAAAAAAGCATTCTTTAGTAAAAATGACCAAAACAAGTTAAGAGCATTGAATTTTTGAAGCATTTTATTTAATAATGCATCATAGTATTGAATTATAATGGTTTATTCATTTGAAAAAGTCTCAAAGTCGAGATTCTCATTTTGACCCCTGAAAATGGCCTAAATTTTGAGGGTTTTTGGTGATTTCATATTACCCTTATTGCATTTTTCAAAAATTTTCTTTCATTGTTCCGTAAAATTGGGTCCTTTGGGCTATTGTTTAATGTAAATTTTAGGTTGCCAACTTGGCGGGATACAGTTAGAGATCATAGAAAAATATAGTCGGATGCGAATTTTAGGTTTATTTAAATAAAAAATCATAACTTTTTTTATAGTGGAATAAAGCTAAATTATTTAGCTAAAATGAAAGGGGACATTTTTGCCTATAATTTAAAAAAAAGAGCAAGAGGATTGGTAGCGAAATTGCAGAGATATGATTTTTTGAAATATCCAATTTGAAGATTCTCAAAACTTAGTTTCCACCCTAAATATTAGATATTTTGCTTTAGACCATTGAATATGCCTATAGTTCTCCAAAGAATAGAATTCAATAATCATGAGGATATATTCTTTGTAAAAAATCCAGTAGAACAAGAAATGCCAGTGTATACACCAAAGTTCCCTGAACAAAATGCTGCTCGATTGGTCACACATTCAACCGCCAGAACAATAAGGAGAGAAATGAAAATAGGTGATTTTTTTAACTTTTTTTAAAACTTTAGTATGTAAAACTTTGTTAAATAAATATTTTAATAAAGACCTTTGTAAAGAATATATATTTAATCACAAATCCTTTATTAATTCTAAGATTAATGCATAATTAAAGGAATTTTTTAAAATTAAATTAGATTATTTACTAATAAAAATTCTCTTTAATTCAATTTATACTAAAAAATCATTATTTAAGCATTGAGCAAATTTTATTCGTCAAAAAGGGAGACCCATTCTTATTTTAACTGGTCTGTGTTAGTGGATAACCCAGCTTCTTTTGTTGATCAGGTATTATTATTATTTATAATTTTTTAATTGTTATTATAAAAAAATTTGAAGTGGAAATATCATGAAATTCCAAAATTTGATATCTTAAGAAATATTGATGAATAAAATCAAACCTACTATATTCCAACTTTCAATTTGGAAATGGAAGATAAAAGAGTTATTATTTCATAGGCTAATATTATTAACAATCCGTAACTTACTTTGAAAATAATTTATTCAAAAATTTAGAGATAATTATAAAAAAATTGAATTTACAACGCAAAATATTTTTTAGCATAATTATTGATTTTTTAATCTTTATTTTTAAGTTTAATTATTTCATCTTGATAAATTGCATTAGCGAACAAAGAGTAAATGGCGGGAAAGAATTTTGTCAATTCGTCGAAACCCGGATACGTCTTCAACTTACTTTTCAAATTGATGTAAGAGGTGGAATTGTAGAAGCACAACTGTATCCTAAAATTTATCAAGAAAATTGCAAAATTTCAAGTCATTTGGTTACCAAAAATTTTCGGTATTTTTTGAATTTGAATTATAATAATATTTTTAAAACATTTAATATTTAGAATAAAAAGAATTTTAAAAGCTATTTTTTAGTCAAAATTTTTGTAAAATTTGGCTAGTCGGCATAAATCAAAATGAATTGTCCGAATCTGCATTAGACCAGTTTGACATGACCATCAAACGGGATTATCTGAAATACAATCTGGTCGAGAGTGAAGATAATGAGGAAAATAATAATCGACAGAATAATGAGATTAATTATAAATATAATGGTGAATTTAAAAATCCTGAATTATATGACATCGAAGCTGAATTTCACAAATTGAATTTTGATCTCAAATCCATTGTTTTAAGTAGGACAATTTTGCAAGAATTAATGTATGAAATAATTAGAAAAAAATAAATAAATAATTTTCAATAATATCGTAATTTTTTTATTCCAAGATAATTGAAAAAACGATTCAAAAAGCTGGTGAATAGATAAAATGAAATTTTAAAAATTAATTGCAATAAAATTTAATGCAGAAATATTATCTTTTTAAAATTTAAAATTTCATAAATTAATATTATTTTTTTAGAAATCAATAATCATTGATGGAAGAATTATCAAATCTCCAAGACAAAAGAATAAAGCTATTTCCTAATAATANGTAATGGATAATAAAAAATATAAAAATAAAATGATTATTTTAATATGTTTGGAAATGATTAAGAAATAATGAAAAATTATTAAATTTAATCCAAGTCTTAGTTTTCTTTAATTTTACCCTAGTTGGAATAAAAAATAGGTTTATTTTACGCCTTGAACCCCGTGGACAATTGTAAATAAAATACTTTATTTAGTCCGAAGGGGGAGAACAAATAAATAGGCGCAATAAATATGAGTTCGGGGAATGGACAATTGGGAGCGAATATGGGAAGTTTGGAAAGTGATTTTGGGGAATGGCTGGGGAATGAAATATGGGAAGGAGGGGGAGTCTACAGTAACCAATCGATAATGGGGGAATGGATTGGTCAAGATACGTATGATCAACAGTCGGGTCCCACCCGAACACCTCCCCTTTTAAAAGGGTTTCATCCTTCCTTCTTCCTGTACCTTCTGCACTTCCTCAGCCGGGCGAGTACCTCCGCGGTGGTCGGCGGTTCCGCTCGGGGTTCCACCTCCGTTCCGGAGCTGGTGGTGTCGCAGCTCGTTCCACCACTGGTGCGGGCTGCCGCTGGGCGACCATCTCGGGCTCATCTGCCACTTCCTGTGCCATTGCGGGCTTCTTGGCCACTGGCAGTCCGAAATCTTCGTAGAACGCGTCCAGCTGTTCCTGGTCCGTCTCATCGGTGTGTCGCTCCAACAGTTGGTTCGCGTGAAACCTACCTGACGAACCATCGGAGAACGAGACGTCGTACATCACATCACGCTAGCCGGTGACATTGCCAGGGCGCCAAGGCTTGGACAACCGATGCCGAGCGAAGACTTTGGTTTCCAGATCAAAGCTCCGCGGCCTTGCTCCATGCCGTCGGTTGAACTGTTCGGTGCGCAATACCAGCGGACGTGGCTTCGGACGAAACGAATCAAATACAGGGCTGCGTCCCCTTCCGGAAAACATCCCCTCAGGGCGATCGACGGGATTGACGACCCCCATGTCCTCCGGACGTTTCAGCACTTCCCCCACAACCGACCTGATATCGTACGGTGTAGGACGAGGCCGACGAAACGCAGGAATGGAGTTGAGCCTCGGTTCCAAACTCATCTTAGCCTTCTTGCAATGTTCGCGCTCAGACCTGACCTCCGGGGTCCACCAAGGAACTTTGCCCCTGGCAAGATTTCCGCTTTCTTCACGTGATTGATCCGTAAAGCGGCGGTTACGTTGTTCCGAACATCCTGCACTAGCCCTAATGCATCCACATGTCGATCCCTAATAGGTTCAACGAACCTTTTTGCACACATAAAATTGTCTTTGATGCGATTTACCTCCAAATTTAAAGGTAGATTTCCCCCGGCCCGGCACACGTGGTACCATCGTGGTATCGGGCTTGCTCTTTTAATGGGTCCAGTCGTGGCTTCCAAATCAGCCGGTGTGCATCTTCATTGATGACTGTCACCTCGGCACCCGAGTCAAGCACAAATTGCACTTCTTTCCCATTCAATTTGACCGGAATCTCGATTAATTTATTCAGCTGATTAACCGAGTTAACCAGAACTCCACCGAGTACAATGTTATTCCTTTCCTTTCCTCCCTTTCCAGCGTTTCTCTTCAGCCATTCGTGGTGCTTCGCACACTGCGACTCGAGATGTCCCGGTTCGGTGCACTTCCTGCAAACCGTTTTAACGTGGCGACACTCTGCGGCCGATGGGTATCATATCCACATCGCCAGCACCGGATCCGTTGAACTGGATTCCCATTTGCTCCGTTCGGCTTTGCGTGACTCTTCTTGTTTACCGCATTCAACTTAGGCACATGCTGCTGCTCGAGGATGTTCGCCTCCGCAATGGTCGACAGGTACATCAGCAGATCCTCAACGACCGCGTCGTACTTCGCGTTGTCGCCATCAATAGCCAACTTGGCCAAAATGCGCTTTCGGAGGTTCGAATCACCGGCACTCTTCAGCGCTGTGAGCAGCATCAGGCAGTTGAACTGCTCTTCTTTAGTGGTGCGAAGGGCTTGACCCCAGACCAGAGCTGTCCTTTGGGTGCTGTATCACCCAGCATTCCCAGCCCATTGGAAGAAGGATGATGGACTAGTGCAAGACCTCTGGGAGATGTTCACTCGTAGCTCAGTGGCTAGAGCATCCCACGGTATGGGTAAGGACGTGTGTTCGAGTCCCACTGAGTGACTACATTTTTCCACGTCTTTCATGGAGGAGCCGACCGGAGCCTTCCCTTCCCCCTAACCGCTAGCATAGTGCTATGTTAATCGGCGGCCCTAGTCCGGTGCTGTACCCCAGCATCCCCAGCCGGACCGGTGGACCGGTCCTCGATGGAGAGGGGGGAAGTGGTGCGAATGGCTTGACCCCAGCCCCGAGCTGTCCTTTGGGGGCTGTATCCCCCAGCATTCCCAGCCCATTGGAAGAAGGATGATGGACTAGTGCAAGACCTCTGAGAGATGTTCACTCGTAGCTCAGTGACTAGAGCATCCCACGGTATGGTTAAGGGCGTGGGTTCGAGTCCCACCGAGTGACTACATTTTTCCACGTCTTACACTTTGTTTTTTGAACTCAAAGTCCCGCAGCAGCTTCTTGTGCCTGTTGATGAATGTCCGCAAATCCTCGACGCATCCTTTGAAGCGCGCAAACATTCATATCGATCAATCCAGATCGATTGCGGCTTGGCAAACAGTGCCTTGAGCTAAGTTAGGGTCTCATCGAAGCTGAAATCGGTGATCTGCTTCGGCAAGCACGATTTGCTGAACTCGCTGAACGCTGGCTCACTCAGCTTCGTCATCAGCAGTTTGACTTTGCTTTCCGGCAGCAGACCTGGCGCAGCACAATCGACGGCGAACTTGAAGCGTTCCAGCCAGTCCGCAATGCTGCTGTCATGGTCGCCATTGTGGTCGAAACACTCGATGTCCGGGAGTGTCGGTAAGAGTTGTGCAGGCTTCCGGTTTTGCTGCTGCATGAGCTGGGTGACCAGTGTTTGCTGCTCGGCCAACATCCGCGTCAATTGTTGGATGGTCTGCTGATCTGTCATCCCTTGCTGGCTTCACAGAAAATCGATTCCGCAAAATGTAGAGAAGAGGATACGCACATTAATGCCTGCTTTGCACCAAGCAAAGACTATCTCTGTCGCCAAGACAGGGGCTAGTGTGTTGCGCGTGGTCGACCTGAATATTGTTGCCAAAACACTTTAGACAGGAGCGCAAGATCCGGTTGAAAGAAGCGGCGAAAGTCCAGTGAAAATTGTAGAGTTGAGCCGCGATGGGTGAGATGAAAAATTCGATGATTTTCTCCACTGAAAATCAGCCAACCCCAAATTTTTAAACCCACTTTTGAAGAGTCGCCGAAAACTCTTCAAATTGTAAATAAAATACTTTATTTAGTCCGAAGGGGGAGAACAAATAAATAGGCGCAATAATAATATGGGTTCGGGGAATGGACAATTGGGAGCGAATATGGGCGGAGCGGGTCGTTTGGGCGCCGCCGATTGGGCGCCGCCGGTTGGGCGCGGGGTACGTTTGGGCGCCGCCGTTTGGGCGCCGCCAGTTGGGCGCCATTATACGAAGTCACCTTCCGCGTCCTTCCGCGTCACTCCCATTCACCTTCCGCGTCCTTCCGCGTCACTCCCATTCACCTTCCGCACCCTTCCGCGTCACTCCCATTCACCTTCCGCGTCCTTCCGCGTCACTCC